>DWNE01003414.1:0-16731 GCA_018249875.1 Cecropterus toxeus | reverse complement strand
ATATGCATTTGGTAAAAAAATGTTATTTTGATATTACAAACAGACACTTCAATTTTATTTATATGTATAGATAAATAGTTTTGCGACCTAAATGGTACTCAAAAAACGTAGAATAGTTTTCGCTTATATATCAGATCCTTTGAAATAGAAATCGGATGGTCTTCCTATATAATTTTTTAGTTATTTATATGTACATAATATCCTAATTTGAAGTATCACTACGAGAAATAACAGCACCTTTAATGGTGGTATAAGAACGCAATTATCTTATAAATAAAGTAGTTGATTTTTGTAGACATCTGTTGGAATAAAAAGTAATATTAGAGGAATAATTTACAATTTATACTTATTTAAATAATTAATCTTCCTACCTTATGGTAGGAAGATTAATTATTTGTAAACAGATTAATATTATCGTTATTACACAAAAGTATAAATAGAATAAATTTAAAGATATTCTTCGTTTTTTCGGAGAATAGAAAGCACTCGGTAGCATTTTCTGTAATTTTCCCTTTGCTTCACAATCTTGTAATAGCTCTAGACCAAAACAACACTAGCGAAATATAAACATGTGATACATAGTGATGTATCACATGTTGATGATGTATGGTGTGCACGGGCTCTGTATATGATATAATTATGTATGAAATGTATTATTTACAAGCAAAATTAACCAATGTGTTTTATAAATATGTTTTTGCGTTCGTCCGATCTGACATACAGAGGGTTCCGGATTCATTCTCCGAACACTGCTTAATGAACTTAGCTTTTTGTTCTAACTCAACATTACCCACCCGTACATACGAATATAGAATAAATTTGAGGTCAATCCTACAGCTTACCTATATATTGCGGGATCATTGTCCGGAGGTGTCGGCGTCGGATGTCACAACATTCATTTTTCTTGTGAAAGTCATAGAAGGCGACTAAAGAAAGGAAGGGCCCGTGTATTATATTAATACGGTCACGAACATAAGCAGCTAAACCTTCTTTTTAAATTAATTATTTTATCAACTACATTTTTTTTTACCTTTTTTTTTCTTTTTATAAATATGAAGTAGCAAACGAGCAAGCAGTCCACCTGATGGTAAGTGGCAACTGCCGCCCATGAACATTTGTAATCAACTTCATATAGAACAGTTGTTCTATATGAATTCTATCACAGATGCGTTGCTACTCCCGAGGACTGAAATGGTCGCCTCATATATAAGTGAACCGGCAACCACACGCTTCCACCGAAATGCAAGAACTGCTTCACGCTAGAAATAAGTGAGGCGGTGGTACTTCCCCGGTCGAACTACATTGGTTCTACCACCTGGCAAACATACATCATACTTACCATCTTATATATACAAAATTGGCACAAAATATAAGACATCTACAATATATACTAATAATTGTGAATATTTAATAATATTTTCTGTGTAAATAACATTTAACATCCCTTTTAAACCACGTAGTAAATAATTAATATACCCTAAAAACTTCATTATTCAAACAGCCAAGGGTTTGGAATTTTTAGAGAAAGCTTATGACCTAAATAAATAGTATTTTGCTCTTTATAGAATTCTCAATTAATTTGTTTCAAATAACTGATTTACATATAGAGAAAAATATATGTTCACATGAAAATTTTCACTCATAAGTGTATTATATTACACGTTCAAATGTACATAAAACAATATGTATTACATAGTGTTTGATGTTACTCAATCACCAACGCAGATAAATAAATGCACCGAATATACATATTACGATGTATAATTTTAATTGCAAATATTTTCCTCTGTCTTTACCAATCTTCTTGTTTATAAACTATCAGAGAACGTTTTAATCAGGTAAAGAAATATGACGATACTAATAAACAGAACTCGTAATCTAACCTAACTCGTATCAGTTTAGTCTTAAAAAATAGGTAAAAGTTTTTTATTATCAATTCCATTTCAATGGTTCCAAAATAAATATACGTAAAACAAATAAAGAACTAAATGAAAAATCAGAGTTATACCTAAGATTAAATTGCTTTCCACGAAATATATAGGACGATAAAGTATTTCGTGATATCAGATGTCAACCTCTTTTCTAGGAACGAACGTGCCATGAATGTTATGTATTATAATAAAAGTAATAACTTCAACGACCAGAGGTTTATGTGGGTGAGCAAAACCTTCATGTTTTGTTTTTACTAACAAACAGTTTTCGGATTCATTTATTTAATTAAGGCAATAACACATTTAAAATTATATGTAAATTACAACTTTCGTGTTTTCGTACAACCTGGAACTTGTACCGCTTCATAATAATTATTTAATTAAATCTTCCTCAATATATCTAAGCGACAATCAGCTTATTTATGTTCGTTGTCAACAACGTTGTATAAGGAGTTTGTGATTCGAATATCTCAAAAACACACAGCAATGTGGAATCCGTTCGTGGGTTACGTTTCCGCACATTATACATAAACAGTAACTTCCACTTCGAATTATTAAAATAACATTGGTAACCTTTCGGCTCCGGAAAACTTGAACTAATTTCACCCGCTTTAACAGAACAAGTGTGATACTGAAATCCTAATGGAATACAGTTTTGTTTGTTTTGTGTTTATTGCTGACCGACACAATATGGGAAAATCCTCTGAAGCCACGATTGTTATATGTAACAATTACTGTCATTATCGCATCGGTGTACAAAAGCCAAATCTCTAGAGTTCACAAGACGGCGGGTACTCGAGAGAGAGCAGTTAGCACAAGTTCATCTGTTATCGCACAGACCAGTTTAACTGGAGCACCCTCCGTCCCCAAGGCGCTACGTGACTCGGACGACCGCCAACTTACGACACCTTGAACAACTTACGAAAAAAAATATCCAACTCATAATGGATCAGAAACTAGGAAACATCTATCGGATAATTTATTGCGAAAATAACCTCTGAATTCCGTATTATTTCCGTATATACTAAGCATAGTATTTAGACGAGTATTTTATCGTCACGAGAAGCCAAGCATCTATGATTGACTTTAGATATTGATTACAGATATCCAGCAAATGCCACTTCGTCGGGTCGATTACATACTTATTTGCTACTTAAATTTAAAAATAAAATAGGATATTTTTCGATCTTTGATATTGCGAACCGTCATAAGTCTTATAACGCTTTCGAATCGGTTGTAACTTCGGACGGTGTAATTACAGGACGGTTCATTATCTTAAATTCCGTTTGCTGCCAGCTTAGATGCAGTCTTACATTCTCAATTCCCAGTACGTCGTGGCCAGTACGTGGCAAAAATTGATTCAATCAAAGATATTGGAAGTGACATATTACTGTGAAATTATTCATCTACTGTTTGTATGTGTAAGTAAAACCCTCTCTTGTGTAGTAAATACTTTTTTTGCGGTACCCCCTGCTACGCCACTGGTTTGACCTGTCCTCCCTCATATCTTCTGTTCTCGCGACCAACGCTATAGCATACATGGAGCAGTAAGAAGTGTCATGACGAATGTATTCCGTCAATCGTAAAAAAATATAAAGCCGGAAAAGTTGTACCTGACATCGTTATAGTTCTTCGCCCCGTTTTTACGGTTTTGTTAAAAAGGTCTGTTTGTAAAAAAGTTTAACAGACCAGCCGTTTAATCTTAGCGCGCAAGTCAACAGTAATTCTATAAAGGTTACTAAATAAACTTTTAGATTAAAGTTATCCAGATGCCGTTGAAGTATTTGACGAGCAACTATTTTCAAAATAGGGGCTTTAAAATTTAATACCTCGCTATCGTGATCAAATCTGGCCGAACGCCTACGTCTTAGGTAATGAGATTAATACTGCTTTGTCATTGAAATTACTCTATCCGTGTAACAAAGTGGGGGTCGCATATTAAATTACGTGGTGCTATCTATCACCTGTCAGAAACCCAGCGGTGTCATCAGACCCGTCCGCACTGAAATTGAAGTCTATTACAAGCTTTAATGGGCTGGTTCTCAAACTTTTACTAACCACTCTTAAATGAAGTAATACGTCGCCCATCTCACACTTCTTTGGGGTTTATAAATTTAAATATTCAGAACTTATAATTTCCTGTCTAGTCACAAATATTACGTCATTTTATTTTATTTTATTTTTATTATTTTTTATTATTTTATTTCATTTTAGTCATTTTAGGAATATTAGTAGAAAACAACGTAAAGCAATAAGAAAATTATGAATTTTTCAAAATATCCCTAAATACGTGTAACGTATAAACTGAAGTCGATAAGGTTGTATATTATGGTTGCATTTACCCAGGAATACGTCTGAAGTAACTATTCTCATTAACACACATTTTATTTTCATATGTGCTATAATAGCCGAGTAAAAATATTTATTTATTTATTTACATAGTAAATAAATATAACAGGTAATGTAAACCTAATGCGTTTATCTCATTATAGACTCTAATTATTCCCAGCCGTCCTGCGAAATACAGCAGGTGTCGAAAAAAAATCTAGGCTGTAAAAACAAATATGTATTAACTCATCTAATTCCTCATTGATAAAGTTTGAGGAGAGCTGGCGTACGATATACTTTGGCGCCTTTAACCCACTTATAGCGTTAGCACCTGCCACCTACGATCACTTTTAAGATTGCAAGGTGTCAATTTTACCATCAATGAACCGGGTCATGTAATATATCTTCTAGTAAATGTACCTCGTATGATCTATTTGTGGTTCTGCTCCTTGCAGATATTTTGCGTAGAATATACTAAAATATTTATGATTAACTACGAAAGAACTTACATCCATATCAATTCAATAATTTTATAAAATCAACTATAAATCGACATATACAAAACTGTCGTGAATTTTTATTGAACTATTTTACGTAAAGTACATATCTATTTTAAATAATTTAGCTTATGTACTTAAAATAATTATACAAATCAGACTAAAACTTTTATATCGTCTAAATATCAAATCTTAAATACATATAATATAGTATAAAATATAGAATATAGATTTCGTAATTATAATGCATTATATAATTACTACACTAATAGCAATTATGTAGTCCATTATGATAATTATTATTGCCAATAGGCAATACTCTGAAAGTTACGGCCGCCCACTGATTCTGGCCTAATTCTATAGTGGCCAAACAGGTCTACCTGACGCCGATCACAGAGGCATTCCTGAAGACTGAGATAGTTGTCTAATATAAACACTCATAGCCCCACAGTAGGATTTTCTCCTGTATCGTCGGTGTCATGGAAACACAAAGACGAATACAAAAACATCCTGACCCAAAACATAAATCTAAACTCATCATTTACATTTCTGTCTGGCCGGATGTCGAACCCAGGACCCATTGCGTGACAACCGATATGGTGAAAGATGCGCCTCACGGGTCGTCCAGTCGTCTAATATGTGAGTCGGCAACCTTACTTTTCTTCTGAAACGCAAATACATAGATGATGCGGTAACACACCAATTAAACCGAACTGGCTCTAACATCTTTCAAAATTATTGACTTTAAAGGGTAGATTTTAAACAGGACACAAGGATCCTAATTTATATCTTCTTATTCTTATTTATGTTGTTTCTTATTTGGCCAATTTTCTAAAGACAATCAAGAAGACAACATGAGTAAATAAGAGAGACAATAAAGAGAAAAATTAGGTCGTACATCTGTCTATGTAATATAGACGTGGGTCTTTACGAGACATGAATTTAAATCGACGCGGCCTCAATACAAATACCTACCTAGATTGCGAAATTGTACAATACCCTCATATTCCAAATTGACCTTCTAACTTGAATGTTTCACCAGCTTAGTTCCCATGTGCTTAAGAAATTCACATCGTAAATTTATAGCCTTCAGTAGTTAGTAGGTTCGTATTCAGCCTTAAATATGTATTGGGGCTCCATGAAGCCCACTGAGATTTATCTAGAAAGCTTTCCGTGCCTATTTTCTCTTGGATTGCCCTATAAATGTTTGATATTCGAAGCTTATTAAATATAGGTGGTCAAACTATTTCTAAAATTGTACTGTCCCATTTATTTTTTCCTCAAACCAAAATCATAGTCAATGAGAATCGTAGCGCTAGAAATATAACCGCTCGGTCACGAAACCTTAATTTAGCGTCAAAGGCATCAAAGTTTTATTACTTTACAGCGAAATTTCAGGGCCTTATAAGTTGAAACACACAGTTTTGTTTTTACCCGACTGCTTTACAAGGGTAATATTTTTTGAGCGTATGTATGAATGTTTGTATGCTTGATTGAGTATGCTTGATCCATTTCCTTGGCACGCGCTACAGCCCAAACGGCTTGACGGGTTGTAACGTATGACATATAGAATCGTTTTGGTATGAATAGTTTTTTTTTACTATTACGACAATGGGTGCGGTATGGGGTATGTATGCGATATGGGTATCAAATAAAAGCGAATGAATATACCTATCTAAAAATATATGTATTGAAATAGTTTTACTTCACTATTTTGAGAAAAGCTTATGTAATAGAAAAATCGTTTAACCAGTCGGGTTTTTTATTTAAATGTTTTTAACGATGTTACCAGTTAATGCTTAACGCTCACGCTAGTGGTAGCTTCGGCTAGAAACAAATGTTTTGTGGCTCTCGTATTCCATTTTCGTAGCATATACGAGTACATTACGTACTCATTATGACTCTAATTTTGGTTAAGACATCTCTAACATCAAATGAAAGAGTTGATCCGTATAATGTTTGTATCAAATCTAAAGATAACAAGAAACAGGTACGAAGTTCATCGTCCCACATTCCTTCTGTAATCTCTTTACGCTCACAAGTACGAAACTCTGCGACAAATTAGTATGGAAATGTAGCCCTTGTTATGTATTCTACGCGACTCAAAATATACAGTAACGTAATTATAATTATCAAGGGAATAATCTGTCCTCGAGACAGCTAATTTTCTTTCTAACAGGATTTCCGCTTTCTTTATATGAAGTGAATTTTAATAGATAATTTATATTTTCCCTCATGTAAGAAAAAGTAAATTTTCAATTTTTATTATCCGCGTATAAATATGAAATAAAATAGAAATTTATCTTAAAAAATATATTTTCACCAATGCTCCAAATATGCGGATGTACGATGAAGCTATGGATTAATCTATCATTATAATATCTGTAAATTACCAATCAAAACTCCAATATTGTAGAAGTCATGTTACTTCATCGGTCTTAACTATTCACAACACATTATTCACTTGACTATCTTTTCTATGGACGTAGCAAACAAGCATTCTGTCCACATGAGAGTAAATGGCCGCTGCCGCCGATGACACCTATAATCAAACCCGGTCTAATCTAGAGTCTTACCATAGATCCATTGGTACCTGAGAACTACGTTGAAACGCGGGCATTCCATAAGAATGGCTCACTTACCACAATTTTAAAGACAGAATACAACAGTGCTTATCACAACTATCACTAGGTAGAAAAAGTTATAACGGTGGTGTCTCTAGAATCGACTTCAACTACGATTTGGTGAGGCGACACCAGTGTTGTCTTATAAATCGCAAAGTCTTGTGTGGCAAAGTGTACCCACGCTTTGTTAATAGAATCAATGGGAACGGAATACTTACTTTGTAAGTTAAATATCAGAATTTATAATTCGGGTTTTTTCAGAAGTGGAATAAATTATAGTGTTCGCAATATTCCTGAAATTGTTAAATGCGAGAGCTCTTAATGCCTTTGAAATAAATTTAACCCCTTTTAATACCGAAGTCTTGTTATATATTTTTAATAAAGTTTATTACATAAATTATTTTGAATTTTGCTTGTTATGTATTTGCAGCATGCAAATACAGTTTTATATTCCACCAAAAGAAAGCTATTACTTATTGGGTTTGCTAATATATAATTCGTGTTTATCGAGGTTCGATTCCAGCCTTATTTTTTCTGAATCTTTACTCCATTTTTTATGTCTGACCATAGGGCACTGATATGTCATTTTAACTCATCCTGTCTTGACGAATACTCCCCAAGTTGCCACATTTCTGATTTGTGCAAGGCAAATCTCGCTCTCGCTCGTTGACATTTTAAGTCTTTCTTATAGTACTTAAAAAGAAGATTCTCAATTTAAAACATATACAAGGTATGTAGTGTAATATTATTAGAAGGTTCACATGGAATAGTCTATTAGGGCTTTCAAACAAATATACATATGGTTATGTAAATATGTGCATGCATTTATCCCAAACTGTTCATGATTGTAACCATTCGTTTTTTATATCTAACATTTACCTCATTAATGCAAATTACATCAAAATTGGTTTTGGACTTTAGAAGCCAAAGTGAGATAAAATGTTTTTTAGTACATAGTTTTTAACTGAGCACTGTACACAGTACAATAAGCACCAACTCTTATCATCCCGACATTCAAAAACAACGCTTAAAAAATTTTTTGTACGTTTTTGTAATGTACGTAGAAGTCGTTCATATTTTTGTTAAAATAATATTTTGATTGTCCATATAAACTATTCTATAACTATATACTATATAAATAATACATATGAAAATATTACAAAATTCGTATCCGTACGTATAAAATAATATTTACAAAGTAACAGCAAAACCCGTCGAGTCTCGTCCTTACGGTTTGAATTCTGGTTAAAGTGATTACATCCGGAGTAAGTCAGCCTGCTACATCTGTTGGAAAACGCTAGAGCTAAATTTATCTTGATGCTAGATAGAATGTAGCCCCGCCGGAGGCAGATATTTATGAAACTACTCTGTGAAAATTTATCAAGTAAGTGATTAGCTTACTAAGCTTAAATGTTTGCTTAAAAGTAAATTGGTAGAAATATTCTTTCTTTCTGCTTTTATACCCATTTATATTGAGTGCCTCAGAAAAGAGGATATTTGATTGTTTATTGACATTTCAAGTTTTTGTTACATTTATAAAACTATATTTCTCTTTCTAATAAAAAAACAGTCAATGCACTATATTTAATCTAAAAGGCATATTATACAGGTTGCAGTAATCAGTTAAGTTATGTCTTCCAAAGGATGAAAAATTGTGGCGAAAGGTCTTCAATGGAGTTCCTCGAGTTGATAAAAGAAGGTAAGACTAAGTTGCAATAACATGAGACTGCCGAAATTGGGTGGATTTAGTTGGAATTGCATTAATAAAGAAGAGGTTTTGTGATAGTCAATTGATTAATAGATGATTGCAGCTTGGATAATTTGAACATTGTCTAAATAACAGTGCAACGCGTTGGGACTAGTAACCGATCTCATCCTCTAAGTAACTGAATTTGATCGATGGGAATTGTCTATGTCACCCATCCATTAGAATGGTAATGGATTAGTGGCGTACTACTCGATATAAGTACAATTCAACTGTTTGCATTTTTAACCGACTTCCTGAGATAAAGTTCTGTTTTATAAAATATTTCTATTAAGTTTTAAATCACAAACGATTTTTTCAACTGTAGTATATGATTCCCTTACGTAATCCCAATTGAAATAAAATAATGAACTCTTTAGTTGGACGTATTTAGTACTGGAGTTACCACCGCCATACCTATTTCTGCCTTAAACCTTAGTAGTATTAAGGGCTGCAAAGTTCTGTGTAAAGGGAGGAAGACAATACGAGGCGTACCAAGTTAATTCTCAGTGGTAGCAACATAGCTGTAGTTAATCTCATGTAATGCTTTGTCTATAATATGTTATCTGGAGTTGATTATAGATGTGCTTGTGCATAAATGACGGTGGCTAGGTTGACTGCACATTTGATTATCTCAAACGAACTAAAAAAATCGAACAAATTCTAGAAATCGAGGGAAAAGTAAATAGAACCACGGCCATTTTGGATCGCAATCTTAATTTCCCCTCCATTCTCTATTTTCCTTACGGACATGGATCCGATAAAATCTGTTTAAAATAATGCTCTGAATGTCTCCACCACTGTAATTGCATTTCCCCGTAATGGTAGTCTGGCACAGCCAATTCCAGTGACATTGAAATGTCTTCAGCCTTCTTGTAAATAGATTTGTCTATTTGCATTTCAGATCTACTGAGATTTGCACCGTCTAAATAACGTGTAGAAACTGCTAGGTAACTAGTTTTTCTACCTAACTGTACTACGTGTAGTACAGGTAAGTAGAAAAACTAGTTACATAGGGGCCTATGTCTGTAAATTATTTTTTAGAACCAGAATAATAATAACTTTGTATTTTAATAGTATTTATATCAGATTGGAACCGCGTGGCAGAACTACCACACCTAGTAATCAGAACTAAGCAGATCTTGTGTTTCGGTGGAAGAATGTATATGCCGACTGACTTATATGTGTGACGTCTTAGACCTCAGGAATGGGAAAATAAAATTCACGTGGTAACTTTTTCTTTTTAAATTCTAAAACAATATTATAGAACAACAACATTTTAAAACTTATTTTAATATTTTATTTTCATATTAAATCATATTGTATAAAGCGTTTACGAGTTGTTCAATACCGTACCATTCAGTACCGTTAGATACAAGAACTTCATCTTATAAGGAGGAATACAGTCTGATACATAAAACCTAACAAAAGAGAGCGAAGGACTCGTAATACTTCTAAAGTACCTTTGTATTTCGCCCAATCGTTATCAAAGCTCAATGAAGTGTAAACTGTGCTTAGGTTTTCAATATATGTCGGGAAATATAAGAAGAGAATAGAGTAAAAAGGCCAGAACGCTAGAGCAGGAATGCCGAACATCAGAATATCTTATTGACTCAGAAATAATAGCAACTACAGCTAAATGATACTAGTGTATGCTAGGACGGCCTGTTGAAACAGACAATGATCCGCGCACCGAGACGCATCCATACCAAATGCGTCATGAGAGAGCTTTCAGACCCCTTTTATAGGAATAGAAGGAAGATGTGGCGATCATTAGATATGCGACGCACGTGTGTCATATGTTTATAATGATTAGACAGCTGTTACTGACATATACAATGTTACAAAAATATGTAACCTTTCAGCTTATTTACGAGTACTTAGAACAACGTAGTGAAGGGGCGCCCAAAATTATGGAGTGGAAGCTGTGCTTAGAAGTCTCACCGACTTTCTTCAAGGATTGTAGTGATTGTTAATTCTAATAATGTATTTTACAATTGTTTGAGTTGTTTTCCAAAGAAGAAAATATTCGTGACTCTACCTTAAAACAATTTTAATGATTATTACCCTTACTCTTGTATAGGTCTGTTCTCCTTGCCGAGTAACTTTTGAAGGTTTCTCCCTTGAAACAAAAAGGTTTACTCTTAAACGGGTCAAATTCAAATTTCATGTTCAGAAGGCAAGAAACTTTCCTATATACTTCAAAGTCATATCACAACAATCGAGCTAAATGCCAAAGGTGATGAACGTTTCAGTATATATATTTAAGATAATTTAAGGAATTCCTCACGAAGGTTTTTTCAGCTCATTCTTAACTTCGTAATTAAAATAATCGTAATAATTTGATTTGCAAGACAAATTATTTACATTTAATTTAAATAACACATGAAGAATATTATCTACTGGCTTTACTACTTGAGTATGTGGAGAATTTGACTCTACAAGATTTTTAATTTAAGGTTTCGAGTGTGATAAAATAATTTAGCAAAATGGAAGTATTCCAGAATACTTGTTATCCTTGAACCGGGAAACATGCTCGAAACTCGATTAGCAATTTGTTTGCTAGCGGCCTTAACGAAAACAAACGTTACACGGAAATTACTTGAATTGCTTTTAATATTCCAAGGAAGGATAATACACCCAAGGGAGGGAATTCGTTTCTTTTATTTGAAATCTTATTTAGAAGAATCACAAACGGCAATTAAAATATACATTTATTTACTAGTGCCAAGCCATATTTAGCCGTATGTATAACGTTGTTATTCATCAATATTCCCTTAATATTCAGTAAATAATAATAAAACATCCAAGCTCGGAATGGTAATCTAATTTTATTATTCTAATATCAGTCTGGCCAGGGACCGAAATCGGAACCCGCTGCGAGTGAGTTCGGAACGGTGATCCGCTACACCGGTTGCTTAGTACTCCTCTGGCGGAATGAGTCCCTTTTGTAACGAATGAAATACATTAAAATTACCCGACGTAAGTGAAATTTTAAGATAGAAAGTAATATTTAAAATTGTGACTTTTATCATATTTTATATATACTGTTACTTAAAAAATATTATATTACATATTTATGCACATCATTTTTGTACAACGGTTTTCCGAAAAAGAAGTCAATATACTTAACTCAATTATAGCGTTTAGTCTTGAAACACTCATGGGACTCAGGTGCCTTAAGACACTCTTCTAATCAAACAAGACTAAAAATTGACGAAGTTCCCTATACGAAAATACCGTAATCCTATAGGGCTTCCTTATGTGTGTATAGCGCAGGGATGGCGATTCCTTAAGGTGAAAATCAATTTAAAAATAATTATAAGAACAGAACAGAACATATAAGAAATCCAAGCTGAAAAATCGATGCACAAAAACATCAACGACTGAAGGATCAATTAAAAAAAAAAACTTTGAACAAGGTTATTGCTCTGTCCTAAAACTTGTCTTAATGAAAAGTAAAAACATGTAGATACATACATTGCTTAGAATTGAATAAAATTGGTATTTTAATTAGAAAAAATCGATTATTCAACTAATCAATCAATATGTCATGTATAGTTGAGAAGTAGAACTAAATAATTAAAGCCTACAAGCAATGTTCCAGTTTCACCGAAAACTTTTAAAAGATCCATGTAAAATTGCCGCTTTTAAAATCCCGCATTGAAATTGGCAATCAACGTTTTTATTTTTAGTCGGTAATTTGATTTGTAGTATCTGCACATATTGTTGGTACAAACCATCAAATCACGAGCATATCAATTGTGATGATTACATCATAAACACGTGATCGCTAAATCAATGTGTAGAAGTAGATCTTTCCAAGTAATATAAAATATATATATATTTTATTATATCTATTTAGTGGTTAACGTCGCCCATAGAGATATATGAGTCTCTTCATATATAACAGGGGTTCTGAATCCGAAGTCGATGTCAGATACGTTGCTACTCCCGAGGAATAAAATGGAATCCTTATTCATAAATGTATAAGTGAACCAGCAACAAGAACACACTTCCACGGAAACAATCAAATAAGTTAATGTAAAAAAACCTTAACTACTTGAAATATTTTACTGAAATTAGCTGTTTAGGAATATATATCACTGAAGACTAAATAACGTTAGAAATGCCTCAGATGGGTACGTCATCCTTTCCTTCATTTCATAGGGTTGTCCATTATCTTTGGCTTTATTAGTTATTACATTGGGTTTTCAACGATTCCTTTAAACAAAAGAGTAATGGAGTATATTACTCTTTCTCTATCTTTCTAGCTAAAGTTGGTACAAATTTTGTGTACATAGGAGTTATCGTTATTTTAACAATTGTTTCTCTAAGCAAACAATCACACAGTAACGTACACACCAAAGTTCATGCAATTTAACTTTTTACTGTTCGAACTCAGTCGTTGGAGAGACTCGGTCGATTAAATTTTGCAATCGTACAGTGAACTACTTTTATGAACTTTAACTGCTCCGGAGGTGATAAACACACACACGCTTTCTACACTTATAGCCCCACACTAGGATTTTCTCCGATGCCGTGGGTACCATGGACACACAAACACGAATACATAATCACCCAGATCCAGAACAGAAATCTAAACTCATCATTCATATTAACCTATCATACATAACATGGATTGCAATGTTCAATAACTTAAAAGTTACCTTGGACGAATATGTAGCAATCTTCAACGAGGAGACACAACTAGTTTTTGACTGTCGTCATGTATAGCCTGTAAATGGCTTTCCATTTGCAGGTTATATAACTTAAAAAAGCACTCCAAGAACAATTGAAACTTTCAATTCAATCCTTTGTGTAAGCTTTGAATTTTCCGATTAACCCACGGCAAATACTGATTGTTTCAATTGGCAGGAAATTTTAATGAACGAAGTGGATTTAACACGAGTATTCTACATGGATATAGAGCGTAGTGGACTTATGGATGTGTGGGCATAATTGTTATTACAGAACTGTACAAAGATCAAATGAATAAGGAGATTTTGGTCTTATCAAAAACATATTGATGAGCTTTAATATATAAATATTCTTAATGCTGTTAGATTTAAGGTCGTCAAAAAGGGCACATTAATATAAATGAAACATACTTCTATGCTTTCGTTAAAGATAAGAATGAAAAGCATAGTTTACCAATTTTTTTCTATACCATATATTAGAACCATGAAGTTTTGGTACATTTTAAGAACACTTAACTATCATGCAATCCACTTGATAGTAACGGCTCAGCTCCTACACAAAAGTAACAAACCCCAGATAAGATTCGAATCTAGTTAGATATCTAAAGTTCTACATATGAGCACTATTAGAAATTATTTGGAATGCTTCTTTAAGTGTCTACCAGTATAAATCCTTAAAACCTTACCACATCAGAAAACTCTGTATGAATAATAAACAGAAATATCACGTTGGTATTTACGGGTATGCATGACAAACTACCTAATACTTCAATGATCTTTAAAAGCCCAATACATATCACAGGAAAGATATAACATATTGTAGGTAAAATCAAGGTAAAAAATAATAGCAGATTTAATTATGCATACCGCAAGTCGTTATCGGTTGGGCGAGGGAGCATCTCAATCAATTTGGGTCCCATCGTAATCTAGAACTTGTTACAAGACTTTATAATTGTTCCTCAAAGTTTCTCTTGCATTGAAAATGTATTAATCAAAATCGGGAATAGCTTTTAATTGTAATAAATTTACATTTAATTTACTACCGGTTACTTGGTATTTTTTGTATCACCTAACATGCCAGGAGTGAGAGAGTAATCATATTAAACTACGACTATACTTAACAAAACATCAGTAAGTTAAGTATTTACAGTCAGGGGTAGGAATAAATTAAGTATTTACAGTCAGGGATGGGAATTTTGAAATTCGAAAAAGAGCTGATCCAGGCGATTGAGACGGATTTACAACTACATTAATTATTATCTACTATAGAATATTAGCGATCGACAAACTCTATTAACATTTTGTGATTAACGATTATCTGACAATAGCGTGCTCTCATATAACATTCCAAATTGATATAACATTGAAAAAATTCAAATAAATTTATATAAAGAAAAACTTTTAGTGACGTCATTTATTTACTTTTTGTTCTGTCAAACTCAAATATTTTCATTTGATACCTACATACGTTCATTTGATATGATATAATTATAATTCAGTGCATGGAAAGCACCAATTAGGCAATTTAAGTCAAAGCTTGTAATATTACAAAAAAGGAAAACCAAAAAATGTGTTTTATAAGATACTGACAAATTTGACGGTCAAAAGTTACCAAGTCGTAAAACCATGTTGCTAGTGCACGTGTTTGTTGATCGTTAAACTTAAGTTCCCGCATTTGCTGCTACAGTACTGTCAATGTATGGAAATCTTCTTATGTGCTTACATTGCAGTACAAACAGAATGGAAATCCAGCGCGATTCTGCTTTAAGCGCATTAACTGCTTTATTGTAGAACTTGGAGCATGTACTCAATAAACATTCCGATGCAAAAATGTTATACTCATTCCGCATATTTGCATTGATAAAATAATCAGAATGCGAAAAATATAAAGTTTTATGTAATTTAAATATAAAGGGTACTTTGCGATTGATAGAAGTAATCCATTAAGTGTAATTAGTAATGCACTAGTGAGAATCTTGTACCTTTAAAAATCAAGCATCTTTAGGAGGAATAATTCTCCCGTTCTTTCCGTTAATATCGTAAAAGGCAACTTAATAATAAAATCCTATCATTATTCTTACCACTATGCCAACACTGCTCGTCCCTGCGCTTCTGGAATTAGAATAGGGCTACGGTATCCCTAGCCTGTAAAAGTCGAATAAAATTGGGCTTCTCGAACCGTCCAGCCAGGCGACCCTGGGAAGGACGGCGGTACGTCGCATATCATCGTAAAGACCAGACAGGGCGATGGGCTCAGCCGCTCACCTGGTCGGAACCCGATGGGACAACGCGCTCAGAGGACTCCGGATGCGTTCTCTCGGAAATACCGGAGTCCTCGTTGCCGCGATGAAGTCGGCCACTTCGTGCATTAGAACCACATAAATTGGGGTCGCTTCCACAGGATACCTTTTGAAAGTTTTCCCTCGAGAATAAAAAAAACAAACGCTAACCCTGCTTGAATTATTTGCTTACTTTTGCTAAAACAAAGTGCTTACGACTTCCAACGCTATACAGAGAGTGTTATTAGTATTAATACACACGAGACGACTCCTCGTAACTCATTCGCACCTCCACTCAGTTTCCATCTTACCTTAATGACCGCTAAAGACACTGGCTCTAACTTATTCATTAAGTATTGTGCGTAACAGAGGCCCATTTCAGCTTAGTGTCAGCACATCACAAGCCGATATTTACGAGTGTAATATCAATCATTAAACAGATATTTACTTGATCTGATAATAAGCAGGAGCTACGCCTGCGAATGAGTGTGAAACTCTTGTCAAATTATATCAATATAATACAGTCCACTTTTTTTCCTTTTTTATAAATGTGAAGTAGCAAACGAGCAAGCAACCCACCTGATGGTAAGTGGTTACTGCCGCCCATGGACATTTGTAAGCAACTTCA
>DWNE01003413.1:0-16733 GCA_018249875.1 Cecropterus toxeus | reverse complement strand
TCACAATCCGTCAAGCCGTTTGGGCTGTAGCGCGTGCCAAAGAAATGGACATACGTACAAACAAACATACATACATACATACATACGCTCGAAAAACATTGCCCTTGACGCAGTCGGGTAAAAACAAGACTACTTTGAGTGTTTTCTTTTTGTTCCTAATAATATATACTTAATTTAATGCTTTTGTCAAAATAGTTAATTAACAGTGTAATCCATGCATATAAATAAAATGAAGTGCCTGTTTGTAATATCAAAATAACATTTTTTTACCAAATGCATGTAAATATATATATAATACTGATAACAAACAAAACAGTTAAAAAAAAATGTCCGTCTGTTTGTTCTGGCTAATCTTTAAAACCGATGGACGGATTTTGATAGGACTTTCACTGTTAGATAGCTGATATCATAAGGAGTTACTTAGGCTACTTTGAATTAAGAAAAATAGTTAGGGTTCTTCGTAAAAAAATTAAAACCCTCAACATTACCCCTGTTTTTTACAAAATTGTTGATAAATTAGCTTCCACCAACTCAACAAAACAATGACTCCTCAATCTTCATGATTCTAGGGCACTGCCTGCCTAAGCCGTAATAGTTAACAATTTTCTGCTTACATACTTGTAACAACGTTCCTAAGCAGAAACATATGAAGGAAAAGTTGACCTTCAATTCCTCAACCCTGATGATGCAAGTATACCTACTGCCTAAACTATAGAAGGTAGCCATTCGGTGGTTGCAACTACTACTACTAATACTACTACTACTACTAATTATCTATTTCTAATGTAACACATATATTTTATTTCATTTATTTTCAGTCAAACTTCTCGCAAATAATTTATTTGCTATAGTACGAGTTACCTACTTAGATTTATTTTATTAATGGGCGTGTAATTAGACATAGAGACATCATTAAATAAAAATCAGTTTATAGGTCAATCACAAGTTTAATTTTTGAAAAAAAAAAACAATATACAAGGTGAAAAAAACAATACCCGATATATCGTAGCATTTGGAGCGCTACGTAAAAAAATTGAAAAAAGTATATATGTAGTGTCCATCACAGACACGTTTGCTTCAGACAGACTGTATGAATAAAGTATTTGAAGGCCTGACAAATAGTGAAACGGTTTTTAATGTGTCATGAAACATTTTTACATGACGCAAAGTTTAGTCGTGAGTATAGGTTGTAGATAATATAAAAAAACTTCGAAGTTATTTGATCATAGGTTGATCTTACGTTCTTTCATCTTACAGAACATTGTAATAACGTGAAATTCGTCGCTTTACATCTTAAAATCTAAACGTAGCATTGAATCGTTCATCCAATTGGGATTGTCGTGTGGTTAGCCATGTGGTAGTGGCGGGTAATGGGGATAGTCGTGTGGTGGCGGGTGGTGGGGTGGTGGATGGTGCGGTGGTGGGTGATGGTGCGGTGGTGGGTGATGGTGCGGTGGTGGGTGATGGTGCGGTGGTGGGTGATGGTGAGGTGGCGGGTGATGCGGGTGATGGTCAGGGGGTGGGTGGAATGGTGGTGGGTGCACAACTTGGTTGTGGTATTGGCAGTGGGGCGCGCAGTACCCCGTCCCACAGTGCGGTCCGCAGGGCATCGAATGGGGAGGCGGCATGCTGAAAAAAATAAGCATTATCGTTTTTGTTTGTTTAACGTAATGACGTTATATAGTTACAAGTAGACAGGCGTTCTATGCTGCTCATTCTATTACATATTAGTCAAATATAGACAAGATATTTTGAAGATTTAATTTTACAGCACATTCATATGTCCAAAGGAGGTTATTTTTCAATTTAAATTTCAAAGTAGTATCCAACTGTAGATTCTACTATGTTGGAAAGTCAGTCTAGAACTACAGACTTATTAATGTAACCAAAATCACTTTAAAATCGGTAAAATTATTTGTGGTCCGCTTACGATAGTTAAGTAACTCTTATTTCTCCTTTGCTGAAGATGCCGAGGGTATAAAGAGTTTAACAAACTCTAAACAGTCCTAAGAATAACACGTCTTTGAGTAAACTTGAATGCGCACGTAATGTTACAAATTGTAGGAACGAATTTAATCATAAACGACCAGGTAATATTGTGAATATTCGTATATTCACAATATTACTAGGTCTTTATAGAATACTCGTATACTCGTGTATACGGGTATTCTATAAAAAATCGGTCAAGTTTGAGTCGGACTGGCGCACGAAGGGTTCCGCACCATTATCTACAATATTGAGCAAAAAACACGTTTATCGTATGGGGACCTACCTTAATATATAATTTTTAGTATTTGTTGTTATAGCGGCAACGGAAATACATCATTTGTAAAAATGTCAGCTTTCTAGCTATCACGGTTTATGAGATACAGGCTGGAGACAGACAGACAGACGGACAAACAGCGGAGTCTTAGTAATAGGGTTACGTTTTACCCTTTGGGTACGGAACCCTAAAAAGGGACTTCGGAATTGAGGTGATTTATCAGATGATGACCGGATTCGTTGATCTACTAAAGCTAAATGTAACGAGACGAATAATCCACATCGTGCATTAGTGGAATGAAACCACGCTAAACTCTGCTCAGGTCCTAATAGCGAGGCAAATAATGCATGACGTTATTGTCAAGTGGCTCTAACATGTCTTTAAAAGCTAATGATAATAGGTCTTTACATATGAAATTGCCGATTTTCTTTAAATAAATAACCCATACAATTAATGCATCTTCGCCAACGCGTTGGTAGCTTATTGACGCCCTTCTTGAATAAATCAGCTGGAAGGGACGCAACAAAGACCTAATAAACTCTTTGCTTATTTCATTAATTTTAATTTTATTAATAGGTTAGGGATCAATGCTTGCCAAGTAAGTTGATTATATGCGGATTATATGGTTGATTATAGTTCTTAGACCAAATTAGGTGTTTTTTTTAGTGAGTTGAGTGTGAGAATATTACTTGCTGCTAAATTATATAAAGGATTGATAACAATATCTTACCTAATTGATAAATGGAAATAAATAATGCAAATTACCTGGTATAGTTTCCTTGCACAAAGAATTGATGAGTTATATGTTTTCCAAGACAAATTGAATAGCTCGCGTGTTTAGAATTCGTATGAAACTGGAACTGATAAAAACTGTGGGGTGTTTTTATCGATGTTTCATTCGTAATCTATGTGCTGATATCGATTCGCTTCGTGGAAATGATAACGCGTAAGGATTTAAGTGGATTTCGACACGTGATTAATTTGTGTAGGTAATTCTTTGATGACATTGCATGACATGCATTAGTTGTTCGTTGTTCTAATATCCCACACTATTTAATTTTATCAAACTTAATCTATTCTTAATCTACCTTAATATTTATTAAATTAATCTATCGATTAATCATTTTTTCTATTAAAGTTGATTAATTCGATGGTTTGCATACGTCGGATCCACCGTTACACATATTTTTACCTTACACACACACACACTCAACAGCAATCAACATTGTTGTACAAGAGTATCGGTTGCTGTTGTTCTGGTTTGTTGTTGTTCTGGCTTGAAGATTGCGATAGAATTCACGAGGCACTTAAAGTTATTTCTCATGATTAGAAACGCCGCACAAAACTACCGCTCTTGAGTAGTTATGGTTATTGATTACGGATTGCCAGTGCGGCAGTGATCAATTATTATCCGAAAAATATACAGCTCAATTGCTAATTCATTTTTTTATAATTATGTCATACTAGTTAAGTACTCGTGCTTCGCTAAGGAACATACAAATAGTTGTTATCGTTAAATAGTGCAAAATATCCGAATCAAAAGTACCCTATAAAACCAGGTAAATAAGCTCCAACCATGCAAAATTTCACGTAAGTCGGACCAGTGATTCTCGTGATTGAGTAACAAACAGACACACAGACATACACCATCTCATTTTTATATGTTAGTGTAGATATGTGATATTATAAAATGCCAACAAGTCAGTTATGTAACACTAGTTGTGCTCCGCGGTTTCTCCCGCTACTAAATAATAAAAAAACAACCATAGCGTGATGTTATGTAGCCTATAGCCTACCTCAATAACTGCACTATTCGACACAAAAATATTTTTTCAATTCGAACTAGAAGTTCCTGAGATTAACGCGTTCAACCAAACAAACTCTCCTGCTTTATAATATTAGTGTAGATAAAATTTGTAATCATTCTTCTATTACTGTTAATTAAACATACATAAAATAAACACATCTAGTCAAGGTGGTAACTTAAGCTCATATACATTCTCAAGCGCTTCCTAAACGTACGTAAAAGCAAGTTATGAAGACTGGATTACACGTTATTACACGAAAACTAATTGTGTTTTTCCCATACTTAAATTGTCGAGTTGGATGTTTTTTTAGACACCGTGCGTTATTTTCGATTATACTGATATTTCTTTACCCGTTGATACATATTTTTAAGTTAATTATTTGATAGAATTATTATACATGAAAGGTTTTAGGACCAGTGTAGTTCGACCGGGGAGGATCGGAGAGGGACCGGGGGTATCACCGCCACACCTATTTCCAGCGTGAAAAAGTTCTTGGTTTCGCTGGTAGGCTGGTAGGGTGTGATTGTCGGCTCACGTATATACAATAAGGCGACCATCTCAGACCTCTGGAGTAGCAACGTATCTGTGATCGACTTCAAATAGAACCCCTGTCCTATCTGAAGTTGTTTGAAGGTGTTCATGGGCGGCAGTAACCACTTACCATTAGGTGCAACTGCATGCTCGTTTACTACTTCATTCTGATAAAAAGTATAAGGAAGTTCCATTACTCGTGACTTATGCTAAGGCAAGTGGATTACTGGGAGTGCTTTATACAAGTGAGTGGCACCTTATGTGGTAGTACCCTTGGCGGTATAAGACCGATCGCATCACCATCACACTTATTTCTGCCTAATAATTTGTTTCAAAAAAAGACACTTTCTACACTCATAGTCCCACACTAGGATTTTCTCCTGTGTCGTGGGTGCCATGGACACACAAAGACGAATACACAAACACCCAGACCCAGAACAGAAATCGGAACTCATCATTCATTCATTTCTGTCTGGCCGGGAATCGAACCTGGGACCCACTGCGCGTCAGACCGGTATAGTGACCGCTCTGCCACGCGAGTTGTCATAACAGTATAGTAGCATAGAGCAGTGCTAAGCGCTGTTTTATTCTGGTTTGAATCCGAGGTGTCCCGACTTAATCCTCTGCAACGCATCTGAGGCTCTCAGGTAAGATTTTAGTCATATCGAGGGTTGATTACAGATTTCCATAGTTGTAAGTGGCCACTTACTGACATGTGGGCTGCATGCTACTTATATAATACTAAAAAAGCCGTTACAAGCCTAGCAGTAGATCTCGAAAGGCGAATTGATGTTAATAGTAAGAAATATTGTTAAAAATATTAAAACAAAAACCTGACTGTGTAAAAACGATTGATTGCTTTCAGTTTTAGTTAAACAGTTTCATTTAACGCTTTTTATGAGTTTTTGTCAAAATAGTAACATAAAAGTATTATGATTTACTTAGAATTGTCTATATAATTTTAACATTAAACTTTCATTTGATATATCAAAGGAACTTTAAAGTGTAGCCATGACGGCCTGATCTTCCTTTCTTCCATATTTACAGGCACAATTTTTTAAAAAGTGTGTTACTCTTCAAACGGAGACAATTCTAATGATTTGTCGTATGGCACGCTTCGTCAAGTTGTTTATGCTGTAGCGCGTGCCAAGGAAATGGACTTATAAACAATCAAATATACGCTGGAAAAACATAACTATCTTTCTGATGCAATCGGGTAATAAACACTAGATTTGAGATCTGTGTATGATCATGTTTCTACTACAATATACTACAATATAATAAGATGATAAAAATGATAATGATTATAATGACATGGTCATGTGTCATAAGAAAAAGTATTTATGTTAAAAACAGAATTTAAATTATATACTCTTCGTGAGCGATCGCTTTTACAAATATTACCAATACGACATCTACTCGTATGTGACGTATCGTAGCTGGTTTATCGCAACAAGTAATATTGGCCAATTTGGGTAATTGTTATTGTTCTATTAATCATAGTCTGCATTAGCGTTGGTAATGCCACATTTATGGGGTGATTAAGCCGTATTATCTAAGTGTAATTGGCAGGAGTTGTCGATATTCGAATATTTATCGTAGATCCAATCGTTCGATAATAGATACGATAAGATCTGATAACGGCTTATAAATACTAGTGATCCATTAGATCGCCACAAACCAGTAAAAAATTGTATTAGGTAATATTTCTTCCATATTGCTTTTTAATATTTGCCATAACATTTATTTGCTTTACTTATTCCTTTGATGATAGTGTTATGTGATACATAATTTTAATTTGATACAATTTTATTTAACGTATTTTGATTCTTTCATCAACCCATTATTGACCCACTGCTGGGCACGGGTCTTCTCTCAGAATGAGAGAGTTTTAGGCCATAGTCCACCGCGCTGGCCACGTGCGAGTTGGTAGACAGTATTTTGATTAACAATATGTATGTATATATAGATATCACGGTTAGAATATCGTGATATCTATTTACCGTAAAAAATGTATTATTTAGAATGTTATACTTTAAACTCTAAATGCTTTCTACAATCATAGCCCCTCAGTTGGATTTTCTCATGTGTCGTAGAAGTACAGAAATCTAACCCTGAACAGAAATCTAAACATCATTCAGATTTCTGTCTGACCGGGGATCGAACCCGGGACCTACTTTGTTAGACTGGTATGGTGACCGCTCCGCCACGCGGGTCGTCTGTAAGTATTGACGGTCTACGTTCTATTTCTAATTTAATTTTCAGAAATGCCGCCGCCACTCCCTGGCCACCCGCCGCATCCCCACGAGCGACCGCCACCGCCACTCAAGCCCCACGGACAACCACCACCGCCACACCATCCCCCAAATGGACCCCCACGCCATCCCTCAAATGGTCCCCCACATTTGCCACCACGATAACCAGCAATAACATACTACGAATAAGTGATTAAATTAATAACTATGTAGTTAGTAGTTCAAATTTGAATGACATAAATAATTATTTTATTAATATGAAACAAATAAAAATGCTGTACTGTCATTAAATACATATATTTTTAGATTGGTATATTTACTAGCTATAATTTATGTAAGTACCGCCGTTTGTCGAGTGTTCGATCCGTGTCCGTCCCCCCTCTTCCTCTGTTTCCAGCCGCCATTTTTTAAATTATAAAGCCTATGTCATTATGCAAACAGACTATTCTAATGATATGACATACATCACAATCCGTCAAGCTGTTTGGGCTGTAGTGCGTCCCAAAGAAATTGACATACATACAAACAAACATACATACATACATACATACATAAATACATATATACATACATACGCTCGAAAAACATTACTCTCCATCTGAAGCAGTCGGGTAATATTTTGACGTTTAGAGTTCGGATTTTGACGTTTAAAGTTTGAACAAAAACATTATTTGGAGTGTGGTCTATAGCTACTTTTATTCCCGAAAACGTATTTTTGGGAATAAAGGTATAATACATATTCTTTCATAAACCACACCAAAATATGATGTATAAATGATTTTTCAAAACCTTTACTATAATAATTTTAGTATGATACGGTTAGTCAGGTAATGGGATTTTAATTTCTTTATTCCCGATATGTCGAAACAGTTTCATGAGTTGTAGAATCTATGTTCGTGACCACGATCCATGCAGAATGGTAGAAATATTGGCTATTAAAAACCAAATATTATGAGTACCCGATGCATATTAAAAAACCGGCCAAGTGCGAGTCGGACTAGCGCACGAAGGGTTCCGTAGCATTCATGAAAACAGACAGACCTCTATAAGTAGATATCAGTATCTATTTAAATAAGTGGGGGGATTTGCATCCTATGCCAGTTAATTTCATGTAATAACATGAATACTTACGAGTTAGTCCCAGTAACATTTTCATTTTAGTTAATAAAATAATTTGGTCAATCTAGATTTCCAAAAAATGTTTAAATTAGTTGAGGTAGAAGACTTTTTAATATTGTAATAAAAACAACATACATAAGGTTTTAATAGTTACTCCAATGTCAATATATTTTTTATTGGGTCATATATTATTTCGTACTGTTTATTTTGTAAAATTTGAAATCTAGTATGCACCAGAATTTTGAGTAATCTTAATATATATAAATTACGTGTCACGTTGTTTGTCCGAGCTAATCTCCTAAACTACTGAACCGATTTTAATCAAATTTTCACATTGTTGTCAGTTTGATCCAAGTTAAAAGATAGGATACTTTGACTTTGACTTTAACTAATTAAAACACTTAATATTGAAGTTGGAAAAAATAAGATAATCCGGGAAAGATGCGTGAGTCGTTGCCTCTCTAGGGATTGCCACAACTCTATTAAATGATGGGAAATTGGTACTAAGGACCATACCAATTGTTTTTTAATGCCTAACGAAGTGGGCTCGGGTCTGCTAGTTATCTGTAAAAAATTAAGGGCAAAGATTTTTGTCCCTTTTTATAAATTATACATCCACACAATTTTGTCATGTTCTACCATCGTGGGTGCCAGAACAGAAATATAAATTCATTATTTAGATATCTGTCTACCCGGGGATAGAACTCGGAACCCACGAGTCAGAACGGCGTTAAGACACGGCCGTGCGTGACATTTAGACTAAGCACATTAATTTAAGTTACGATAAAGAAAATACTCTTATAAATAAAATTTGTTTCGTAAGCCTGTACAAGTTTCTACGTTACAAATGGTAACAATGTTTTATACTGAAATAAAGTAACGTCTGTCTACAAAGAGAAACCGCGAAACATTTCCAAACAATATCAATCTGTTAAGAATTGTTTAGACTTTTTCATCGCTGGTTTGTTTTGAAATTGCCTCAAAGTAGAGACGGCTATTTACTTATTGCGCTTCGTTTACTTACAAGGTATTTAGGTCTGTGTCGTCTGTTCTCAGTTTTGTATCGGAAAATGGAATTTTCCTGTTGGGCACGAGATGGGGCGGTATTCCCAATCGATTCGTAAAAGGATGTTTGTAATGGCCGTTTTGTTTACACCGCTCTTTCCGTTTTTCTACTCGAATGGACGGTTGGGTTTCGAATGCCGTTATTAGCTTACGTATGTTTGTATTCAATTTAATTTGTATATCTATATAAATTTCGTGATAACCTTGTGGTTTATACTTATGATTTGTATGTGTCAGAAATTCATTATCGATAATGGCATGGTAGAGCGGTTCTATTTGCTTCTATCCTGTTTTGCACTAGCACATCCATGATTTCCTTCTGGGAGAAATTAAAACTAGCCTAAGGTAGATAGAAGATATTGAAGTTTATCAAAGAAATATAAGTATGATGTTTCTGAAATAGTCAAAAGTTGGTGAACAATAAAGAATTTTGACGCCCCCTTACTTTCACGGATGGACTTAAGTATATCATTTTAGATTGGGGAGGCAGAAGGAGTTTAATCCGAGAGGATTGGCAAGATCTGCCTGTGCTACTCTGATAAACAAAGACCTCCATATTCACTGCCAATTAAGCAGGTTATGTTAGGAATTTAGATTTCTGTTTTAATATCGGGATATAAGTGCAGTAAGGGTTAAATGTCCATTTAATCCAAATTTAGACCCCTTTACTCATAAAACGGTAACAGAAACTCCACCTCATCAGTAATAATCCTAGCATGATTCTAAGCACCAAGATGTAAAAATAACGAAATATATTTTTGTATAAATTCTTAGGTATTTTTGTTTATTATTTAGAGATTATTACGCGGCCCTTTTGCGAGGAACACTAAATTGTTTAACAGGCTGTGTAGCGTCTACAAGGATCCCTCGCCAGTCGCCACTAAACCCTCCGTTTCGTGGGTTTTTCTTCAAGAGGCGAACGCCAAACTATTTTACGGATCGTTGCTCGTAGGTATTTCGAGTCATTTCTTTAACGTTGGCCATTCGGGTCCCTTCTCCATACTTTGTTACGAGAAAGTACTACATAAAAATAAATTAGTTCCTTGATATGGCATAATATAGTAATATTAGACACTAATTTTTATTGTTATTTAGCATAATGATAAATTTTCGCAAAATGAAACGTTTGTGGTTAAAATCTTAGTCGTGTAGGTGGTTATCTTATTTCACCTTTTTATGAAATATTCCATAGATTTTGTTAAAAAAATGTGAGATAATGATGTTAATATTTATAGTAGTCCAATATAAGTAATAAAACGAAAACTGTAAAAATATTTGAAATGTACCACTGAGAGTAAAAAGTGTGAAAGAAAAAAAACAATAAAAGAAAGCTTTAACAGAGAACTGAAAATTACGGAAAGCATATTAGAGGTATTTAAAAGCTGAGGTATTAGTACAGAAAATAAGCCGTGAGGCGACGAAAGCCGGAAATTGGGAGTACGGGCCTTTTCCTGCGGACTGCTCGCTTATTGACCGCCACTAGAAAAAACATTGCCAGTTTGTTTGCTTTTCATCACGGCGCCCTTAAGAGCCGTTTAATGTTTATTAATTGCTGCAGATGGAAAATTCTTGTTTATTTAAGAATTAGACTTCTAATTTTATCATTTACTAGCTGTGCCACGCAGTTTCACCCGCGTTTATTAAAAAACAATCTATATAGCCCAAAGCCTTCCTCAATAAATTTACTATTCAACACAAAAATATTTTTCAACTCGAACCAGTAGTTTCTGTGATTAGCGTGTTCAACCAAACAAACTCAACTACTTTATAGATATAGAGTATAGATGTATGTATTTATCTTTATATATTTTCCTTCATTTTTAAATACGAGGTTTCATAAAAACACTTTGGTTTAAAAACCTCATCAATATAGACAAATACAAAATCTAATCACACTAGTATTAGGAAGGCGATAATTATAGTAGAATTATATGTGGTACAATACTTCTGTGAATATCAATTTTAGTTTGAACTTGGTACTGAGACAGGCAACAAGTAATACGTACACTTCCGTTTTTTTTTAATTATATCGAAACATGCTTAACATGCAGTTCGCCTGATGTAAAGTGGTAATTGCAGCCCATAGATATCTGTAAGTGACTTGGTGTAGTTGCGTTGCTACTTCCAACAACAACTAATATGGTCGCGTAATACGTAAGTGATCCGGTAACCACATCCTTTCCGCGAAACATAAGAATTGATTCAGGCTAGAAATAGTGTTACCTCCTTGGTCGAAATACACTGGTAATAAACAAACAGACAAAAATAAACAGAAGAGTAAACTTCCTGAAGTGCCTTTTTCTATTTATAATTACATAAGTAAATATTTTAAACCACTGCATCAACTAAACTGAGTGTTTTGTTGTACAGTAAGTCGCGAGATAATGAAAACCGGTAATTTGTTCTAAGGATCTTTTCCGACGGACTTTTTACTTAGTGATTGTCGCTTGCAAAAACATCGTGAGTTTTTCCTTACGATGGTCTTAAGCACCATTTAGCGCCTACTAATTAACAAAACACATTCTTTTTTACGAGCTTTTATTTTGTATATTTAATTTTATTTTATTATTGCTATATTTTACTTTGAATCTTGATTAGTCTATCAAGAACATAATTAAATGTACTAAGTTATGTGTTACTGTCAAAAAAGGTTCAATTTTAGTCGAGATTTGAGTTAATGGAGTTTTCATTTAAATTCAATTTATCAAAGAAGCCTAATGTGGCAAGGAAGAGCCGAGCAATCAATCTTCAGGGGTCTTCAACTTAGCATCTTTGGCCAACCAAGTTGCCAATATCATTTCTAGAGTTGTTATAGATATCTACTTGTATCACGTCGCGAGAGGTCATTTATCTGATCAACTGCATGACTGTTATTTCTGTTTCATAAAAAATACACGAGAAACTAATTTAATAACTAATAAATAACGAATCTAACGAAGTTTCTTTCCAAAATATCATTTGGAAGCAAATGACGTCAATGTAGTGCAGCCAATCGACTCGTATTTAATAACTCACAGCTCATTCAGAGAGTAAATAAAACTAGATAAAATCAATAAAATGTCGGTGGTAGTGCACTTTATGGGAAATTCCGACGCGTTTTTTATAAAAAGTTTAATCCACATATCCCATTGTGTTTGAATAAACATTTCAATCGAGAGGTTTTTCATTCGCAGTGTTTATTCGACCGGAGCGGCACATTCGCTCTTTTTCACGCTACACTGATTTCCGATGAATGAACTGCGGTACGAATATTAGAGTTCACCACCAATACCGTGCAGGTCTACGGGAAAACGGAGTCAGTGAAGTATTGGTATTAAGTACTGTCGACTGGAAGACAATATGTAGACTAATCATAAATTATCACAAGAATACAATAACAAGTTTATTTATTATGTTTATTTTTTAATAATTTTATCGTTTATACTTATCATTTTTATGTTATCGAAGTAGCAAATGAACACACAGGCAACCTGATGGTCACAGCCGTCCATGACCATCAGTAATCAACTTCATATACAACAGGGATTCTATCTGAAGTCAATCATAGAAACGTTGCTACTCCCGAGAGTTAAGGCGGTCGCTTTATATGAGAGTGAGCCGACAATTTCACTTCATGCTGAAGGTGAAATTGTCGGAACGCAAGAACTGTTTTACACTAGAAATAGACGTGGACGTCAAATCTTCCTGGTTGAACCATACCCGTTCTACCACCTCGCAGTATAAGTAGTCGTCGTCGTATAGGTCGCCATCGTCAACCCATTACTGTCCCACTGCTGGGCACGGGTCTTCTCTCAGAATTAGAGAGTTTTAGGTCATAGTCCACCGCGTTGGCCAAGTGATGGATTTCACACACCTTTTAGAAATATTTTTTTAGAGAACTCTCAGATGTGCAGGTTTCTTCACGATATTTGCCGTCGCCGTAAAGCGATAATTTAATTCTAATACGCACATAATTTTTTTTTAGTAAAATCAGTGGTCCGTACCTGTGGTTCGAACCTCGGACTCTCGGACTAAAAATAGTAGGTAGGTCTTTTGACCTACCTACCATTTTTTGAATTGCTAACTCAACATCTCTGAAGTTTGTATGTTTCCCTATTTGTTTTACGCAGTTACAAATGATAATGACTGTCACATTTAGATCTTTACTTCCACTTAACATAAGTACCGCCTGTCTCCGCTTTTGTTTATCATAATAAGTTGAAACTGAAGGGGCGTAGGTACTAGTAAGGGCAAAGGTATGATTTGGATATGTAATAATAACAACTTCTATTTCATTCAATAGATAGAGGGTATGGTGACGACCCGCGTGGCGGAGTGGTCACCATACCGGTTTGACACGCAGTGGGTCCCGGGTTCGATCCCTGGTCAGATAGGTATCTGAATGATGAATTTAGATTTCTGTTCTGGGCCTGGGAATTTGTGTATTTGTCTTTGTGTGTGTACATGACACCTACAACACTGGAAACAAATTCTAGTGTGGGGCCATGATGCAGAAATCGTTATTTATTATTTATTTATTTTATTATTCTAAACAGTTGTAGTAGTACCGTAGTTATTTAATATCTGATCAAAAAATATATTTTCCAATAATTCATTTTTTTAACCATAAATAAATCTGATATTTAACCTATAAAATTTCATTCGATTCATAGATACACTTATGCATTTACAGACAATTTACTACTTATTTAAACGATTACAAACGTGTTAAGATGGCTCTATTAAAACGAATTCATTATATTACATCTTAATACGTACACAAAAATGTACGAGCCAAGACAAGAACGCTGACGCCGAAATGTGAGACAGTTGTCTCAAGTTTCCCGCGAACTTGTCAAGATAAAGTCGCCGTGACGTATTTTAACGTCACCGAATGACAGCTTGATTAAACATTCATCTTCTACCGTTCGAAATGTCTTTATATTATTTTACACGCCCCTATTAGGCCCCGTTCATATCTACGACATGATACGTATCTGATACGGGTTGTGGCAGACAAAATAATTTTACTAATATTATATTTTAAAGGTGGTAGAACCAATGTAGTTCGACCGGTGAGGTACCACTGCCACACCTGTTTCTAGCGTGAAGGAGTTCTTGTGTTTCGTTGAAAGGGTGTGGTTGCCGGCTCACTTGTATATAAGGCAATCTTAGTCCTCAGGAGTAGCAACACATGTGTGATCGACTTCAGATAAAACTTCTGTTCTATATGAAATTGCTTACAGATGTCCATGGGCGGCAGTTACCACTTACCATCAGGTGGACTGCATGCTCGTTTGCTACTACAGTCTGATAAAGAAATATAAATATATTCGAAAGTTTGTGAGTTCTTTGTTTTGGTTTTGGTGTTTGTTTGTTACTCTTCCACGCAAAAACTACTGCTTAAATTTCGCTGAAGAATATGGCTACGGTATCTCTTGCCTGCCGTAAGTGGCGACTGAAAGGGGGCTTCCGGGGTTGCGGGCGGCAAGACAGGGAGCTCGAGCCGTCCAACCAAGCAACTCCGGGAAGGACGGCGGCATGTGTGATCGCATGTTATCGTAACATCCTCACAGAGAAGAGACCGAAAGGGGCATCGCGCTTGAAGGCCTCGCAGCGCTGAAGACGTTCTCCGGGTGGGTTATTTGTGCGGTAAAAATCCCACATAACCCGGCGTTGCTTCCACGGTCTGGGGACCTATTGAAAGTTTCCCCCTCGTAACGAAAAAAGTGTAGTTTATGACTTAGATTGACACATAGCATACACATTACCGTGGTGCACATCATCGAAGTCGGTGGTAACGCGGAAATAGGCAAGTATTTTTGTAAAGAGTATGTATTAAGTGTGAAGAAGTTCAGGCGTTTTTTTTAGAAGCATATACATATATATCGGTTGTCATAAAATCGCGGTCGATCATCGCGGTCGATCTCACTAGTGGCTACGCTTTAGTAACTGACATTTAGTTATAGATATCATAAAGGGTTCAATTTTAATGTTCATTGGTTATAGATGTGCCACTTATTACTTAACACCAGGTTATCACTTAACATCAGGTGGACTGCAAATTCGCTTGTTACATTGAGTTCACATAAAAATTAACACAATTAAATTTTTCAACACCTAATGTTACTAATCATCGACAACTACTATAAACGCTCTTATTTATTTTTAATAACACTCATTATTTTATTAATCGTATTAAAATGCACGGGTTTTACCCATCATTATCTGTCATAAAAGATTTGTAATGTTCGCTTATACGTCAAAGTTACTGTAAGTTGCTGTAGTTTTAATAAATATTTAAGTAAGGAGTTAGTTTCGTCTAGAGACTAGTGTGTACGTAAGTTAGGCTTAAGTTAGCTCTGGTTCCGACTGTATGGGTCTCTAGAGGCACGACGGAAAAGGATATTCGGACCTTATTTAGTTACAAATTCATAAGGTTCAAGTTAAGTTTAGGCAATGACTTACTTGAGTGTCCACTAAAATACCACAGGATATTATAAAGTGAGTAAAGAAGACACGTAAATTAATTAAAGAAATGTCTATGTTTATATTTTTATCCGACTGCGTCAGAAGACATAGTGTTTTTCGAGCGTATGTATGTATGTTTGTATGTATGTCCATTTCTTAGGCATGCGCCCGAACGACTGGACGGGTCGTGACGTATGATATATCATTGGAATCGCCTCAGTTTGCATAGTAACAGTATTTATATAAAAAAATACATAAAGAAAATAAAAAAAACACGCTTTCTACTCTCATAGCCCCGCCCAGCCCAAATTAGGCTTTTCTCCTGTGTCGTGGATGCCATGAACACACAAAGACGAATATACAAACACCCAGACCCAGAACAGAAATCTCAACTCACCATTTACATTTCTGTCAGACCGGGGATAAAACTCGGGACCCATTGCATATCAGACCGGTATGGTGACCGCTCCACCACGCATGTCGTCGTCTGTCATTGCTGTTCGTTTCTAATTTCCACGTGAACTAGTGCTACCGAATGTTTTGTGAAGTGTGAAGACTATCTCAAGTAGACTAGGCCGTGCCTGCGTCATTGAGCTATGTGTTAGTGCCACTTCTCACTTGAGACGATTCTTGTCTACAGATCGACTTGGAATGCAAGGTTTTACCATCTTCTGTTGGAAACAAGGTTGTGTCGTATATTTTATCTATATCTATACTGTAATATATGAAACGTTCACGGACGTTGTGTGTCTGTTTGTTACTTAATCACGCAAGAACTCGTGGTTGGATTTACATAAAATTTTACATGGATGTAGTTTATTTACCTGGTCGACATATACGCTACTTTTGATTTCTATATTTTGTACTATTTAAAGATAGCGACTATCTTTACGTCAGGACATAAAGATAGTAGCTACAGGTAGCTTAGCACTGGTATTTTAGCTAGCTTATAAAATCCTTTATGATAAACACACTATGCAGTACATCGAAATAAAGGTCGCGTGTGATCTGTTGTACAGCACAACAATATTTTCAAGGATACTAATTTAACTAAATATAACAAATTACTAAAACGAAAGATATGAATTTTCTAACACATACCTATTCTATAACTCGGCGGCTTGCGTAGCATGTAACTGATCTACAAAGTTAAGCAACGCCGGGCGCGATCGGGCGTTGGATATGTGACCGCTAGTGGCTAAACTTTACGCGCTTCCGGATTTCAGGGGACACTAAGCCGTT
>DWNE01003412.1:0-16734 GCA_018249875.1 Cecropterus toxeus | reverse complement strand
TAACAAATAAATATTATACTTAACAGAATGAAACTGTAGATGATTAAGAAACGATAGACGTTTTCAGGTAATGCTCTTTCGTTAATATACTATTGCAAACTATGTTTGTAAATGTAAATTAAAATTTTGAACAACTAAAATGATTTCAAAAGCCAAAATCATTATCAACATATTAAAATTCTAACCCCGGTCCCAAGTTTCCTGTCGACGCAGTATTGTTGGGTGGCGGCGGTACGTGTCTAAAATCATCGTCTATATCCAAGACATTCGCCAGAAGAGACTTCGATGAACGTTCTTTGAGCTCCAGTTCTCTCATCCGAGACGTCATCATTATCGTCTTCCGTGTTATCTTCTTTCCCGGTCTGGACATCCTCAGTATCCACGGCAGCCATTGTAGGAACACTGTCTTTATCTGTATGAAGGAAATAGGCGAAGATATTAACAACAGATTGTGTGTAGCCTTCTAAGCAATCTTATATAGAACCGAAGTCCTGTTTGGAATCGTTCTTAAATACAATTTCTGAGGAATTGTTATTAAGTATCATAAATCTTTCTTACCATATCTGCTAAATCTGAATACTGTAGCGCCCCACTGCTGTTCTAAGGCAAAAATAGTTAATACTATATTGTAAAATGTACAATAACTTACCCATTGTGGCATTTCATGTATGTCAGCAGTTCGGTGGTGATAATTGAGCACAACAACAGTTAGCACCACGGACGAGGCCACCATAAACATGATGCAATTGAAGTAAGTTCCTGCCGTACAGAATTGTAGAATGTACATTATATATAAATTTCAAACCACGGTATTATAATTATATCAAGAAATCATTTTTTTAAATTATATCATACTTTATTTATTAAACTGTACATGTTTAAATGTAAACAATACACAATAATAATAATAATAATAATAATAATAATAATTACACAAGGCTTTAATATAAGTTTTTAAAATAAGCGTTAAAGGTCCTTTAATCCTAATAAAAAGGTAGATAAGAATGTTACTTAAAATAATTTTAAGGAGAAAATTAAGTACGGATTGTATTTACACGAATAGATAAATATATGTATTACAAAAAATAACTCAGATTATCCATATCAAATAAACACGTAATCTTAAACACCGAACATGCAGTAGTAAAGTGCTTACCATGCTTTATAAATTAATTAAATGCATGTTTGTTCTACTTACACAATCTAACAAGTGCAAATATGAAATAATTTTCACGTTTATTCTAATATACAAAATATAACTTAGACTCATTCATATTACTTATAATTGCTTAGCGAATATAATGAAAGTAGTCGTTAGATTCACGAGAATATAGTAGCGAGGCAAATATAATTAAGTTAAATGTATATTTACAAAAACTATGATTTTCTTAATCATTCAAATAAATAAATATTTAAATATCTAAAAAGTAAAACAAAAATATTTAATCAGAACAAAAGTATTTCAGTAGAAAGCTTTATGTTGTGTTATTAAAGGTACATCCAATATTGACAAAGGAACTATGAGTTTTAATGGAGGAATATTTTTCTCAGACGAGCTGATATTAAATTCCTTTGACAATATTACAGCATGTTTAATAGTAGATGAATTTAGAGAGACAGACCAAACAAAGTTGCGAGATCCAATGTTCACGAGATACTTGGAGGCTGGACTCCCACTACCCGCATCCACTTTGTTGATATAAATCGCCCTTCAACTTTACAATCTGCTTAGATAACTACAAGCAATGCCAGTCTAATTTAATTTATTATTGACGAAGTTTTAATTAGGAGAGTTGTGCATTTAGATTGTATTTTAGAGTTAGCAAAAATAAACATGCTTTTCAAAATCTGACGTCAGCAGTCACGAAGTAGATATTTTAATCAGAAGGCCAATAGAGAAAAAGAACAAAACAGAACTCAATCCTAAGAAGATATAATTCTTCCGAATGGACAACGATGGGAAATAATGGAATGACGTTGATTTATTTTAATACATTACAAGAAGATACAGAAAGTGTAATTTCAAGAAATTCGGAGATTTATAGATATTACTTATCTTTCTTAGCGCGCTTTTAGTGCAATATCTGTTATGTGTTGACAGAACGGATAAAACTACTGTCGAAGCGAAGATTAGTTTCATAGATGTTAGGAATCTAAAATGCAAGTTAGAAGAAGAGAAAAATTAAGGAACTATGTTCTTGTTCAAGTTTAGAATTAATCAAGCAACAGCTGTTTTCTATTTAGATCTTTGTTAAGTTTGTGTTTCAAGAATGAGCGTAGGAATATTACTAGAGAATTGACATTTATTTGTATTGAGATTTTATATTCCTCATGACCCATTCTTCAACTGCCAAAATTTGAAATTATCTATTCATAGCACAAATCTTTTTATTCATTTATATTATTATTTGGTTTAGAAAACTGTAAGCAAACTCGATTTTCTCACCTATCAGGGGAATTGCCTCTGAGGTTTTAGTAATAACGTGACCCACCAATAGAGAGAAAACTGTTTGCGACAGAAGAATTGTAACACCTGGAAAGATTAATAAATACTATGAAAATTTTGTGCAAATAATTGTCTGAAATAACTTCGCTTGTTCCATCCAGATAAACCTTCCTACTGCTCTCATTGTTAGATTTCATTTCCTGTTTGTGTGCTGAGTTGGTAGCTGGGGCTCAAGTAAAATCATAAACAAAACAGAATGAAGTAGTCATGCAGACGGTATTTTAGAGAGGATTATTTAAAATTGTTTATTTATCTTGATTAATATTTTATCGTTCTTATTAAAATCTTCGATGTTTTAGCATACTGATTGTATGGTCAACCACCACCCTCCAAGTATCCGAGAAACCTCGGCGATTTTTCGCTTCGGTTAGAGTTCATATATTATGTTACAAAACACCAAAAGTACATAAAATAAATAAAACATGGAATCGATTGCGTGAAGTAGTGACTTTACAGAAACAAAACGTAATTAGTGGTCCAATAACACTGAAAAAAAATCAAAGCAACTTACCTTCATTACTCCTTAGACCATCACTTGTACAGTTTATCACATGCCATGCTGATTGTAATTTTCAAATTTAAACTAAATATGCAATTAACATAATTCATGGAGGCCGAGTTACTTCGCATACTTTCAAATTTAAAGTTAGTGTAAATTGAAGTCCATATTTACATATAGTGTGAATTGTTAGGCAGGTACGTAGTTTTTGTAACTTAAATTTGACGTCGTTTGCGTATCGGGCCTGGAGTGTTCAATGACTCAAAAGGTAATGTAACAACATAGAAGCATAGACAAAGAACCACGTAATCGATTCCAAGATTTTTGTTACGATAGTAATTATGAAATTGATTGTTTCGTAGAATTTAAACCAAACAATAAAGTTATATTAGAAGCAAAGCTCTGTAACAATATCTATAAGAATCGGACGTGTTTATAATTGATACAGAAACATAAATTAAATTTACCGTTACATTTTGTTTTAGCTGTACATAATTTACTCCTTGTAATGTTTTAAAATAAGGAATTTAGTTTTATTTAAGTAAACAAAAATAATGACAGTTTCAAAATAGGAGAAGCGATAAATACGAAGTAAGAAACAAATAAAGATAGTATGAAGATAAAATTAAAATGGGATGTAGGTTGGACTAAAACGGGGAGCGAGGCGTGGATAGTGTACCTAACAGGGGAATTGCGTCGGAGACCTGCGGCAGGGTCTCCGCAACCAGGTTGAGGAACACCGTCAGCGAGAGAAGAATAGTGACTCCTGAAATCAAACACATTTTTAACCCTTACTTACGCAACCGTACGGCAAACCCAGAAGGCTGCAGAACAAGTATGGTAACACAACTCTCCAGACAGACGCGAGACTTAAGTATTTGTGTAAATGCTTTACCTGTGATAATGAAGGTTCTGTATCAAGACATTAACTGTGGACATTCTACGCTGTGCAATACTTACCAATATTTGACACTTGGAAATTCGACCTGGTAAACTAACACGAATATGAAAACATATACGTACACTCTAAATACATTATTACTACTGTCAATGTACACTGCTTCCATTTGTTTTAATATATGGATAAAATTGAGCTAATTTCTTCAATCTCAGAGAAAGTTAAATTAAAGTTTGTCTTCACACATAACTAACATCTTGAAACATGCGAAATATAGGAAGCAGCGAGCTTTTCGCATCGGATGCAGAGGTACTGCATCCGATGTAGAAGGCATCATTTCAGCTACCAAGTTGAGAAACACGGTCAACGACAACAGTATCGTGATACCTGTTAATGCCAGATAGAAATAGAAATAGAAATACTACTTAATTTAGCCTAATTTAGCCTCAAATTTTGTGACGATAAAAAGATTTTGTTTTGATAAAGTTATTTTTGAATAATTCAGTTATGTTCCTAAAAGTATTCAATTTTTTTTCACAAACGATTTGTGTTTTTGTTTGAATTACATCTTTTTCCCTTATTATTTCAATAAAGGAATTATATTAATGTCTATGTATTTGTAGTAATTAATTTTAATAATTTGTCCTATAAAAACCCGAAATCTAAGTTGTCATAGACTTAGATTAGACTTAGATAGATTAAGGCTATGCAATATGCAATACAGCTAATAACTACATGCTCACCCAATGTAAGTTTCTCTCCTGAGTCGGGTGGCAGCGTGAAGCCCAGAAGCGCCATTGAAGATATCAACACGCAAGGTACAATCAGATTGAAGAAATAGTATAGTGTTCGTCTTCGTATCATTATTGTGAAGGTCACGTCGACATAAGGTTCCGGGCAGCAAGCATATGTAATTGTGTTCTTTTTTCCAGGCATACCTATGAACATTGACATTAACGAGCACATTATTAGCTATTTATTTTTGTCTAGTATTTTTTTAATACATTACAAAAACAACGAATGTAAGAGTTCACCTAAAATAGATGTTGCCAGCAAGAAAATCATATAAATACCTACCTATTAAGTACCATTCTCCATTCGTGATGAAATCTGACAAGTCACCTCCATTTTCGTCCTTGAGCACCAGATCCAACTGTCAGGGCAAATCGATTAGATCTAAAGTTTGCCGGAATCTATGGGTTTCTAACTACTTTGGATGATGTTATCTATTTTGATACGCAAAACAATGACCATATAAAAAGTTAATTAAAATCCAAAAAGTACCAATTCAAAAGAAATAAGTTTAAATTGTTTGATTACACTGAAAGTAGTCATTGTTTTTGTATCAGGTGGACCTACTAGTAGGAACTGGAACCATGCAGGATTGTGTGAATTATTCCTTCTGTCTCTTAAGAGTTTGGTTATAAGTAAATTATACTACCTGGTCTAAGGGAATCGTGAGAACCATAGTTCTGCAAGGTAAAGGAACTACAAATTTTACATGCCCAAATTTCAATAATAACATATTAGCCGCCATACGGAAATATTTTTAATATAGGCCTACACTATATTACTAAATATACATTTAAAGTATTAATTTATTTAAATTATTTGCTTGGAATTAAAATAAAATGAAAATGTAACATTATTGAGTCAATAGAATTTGTGTATGTTTAAATTCTTATTTCACTAAAAAAAATAATTTAAATGAATTAGTATAAGAGCAAGCACATAGATACTGTTTATTGATATAAATATAATATGACCATGCTAACTGAATTCATAACTTTATGAAATAAACTTTTGGCAATGGGGATGAAATAAATGATATAAATACTACATACACATAGTAATAATATAACTTAAACCAAAGACGAAGAACGAGATGAATTTTAAAATGAACAAAAATTTTGTAGCGATGACTAAATTTTAAGAAAAATATAAACTTCGCAGACAAAACAACGTTATAGCTTTTTGTGTTTCTAAAGTATCCACTACAAAGTCATGCAACTCCATATTATGATAAAAACTGGTGAACCTTTCAGACGCCACGTCTTTTATCCTAAATTATGAGTTCCAATGACAAGGACTTGACCTCATAATGGCAGAACATCTCAATTTATACAGTGGATGAAACGTGCCAAGAATCACTGATATTTGACAAAACACGAACACTAAAAAGAGTTATGACAAAACGAGGATGCTACAGGTTGGTACATTCATCGACCATTAATATTTTTACGTAAAAATGATAATTATATATTTTGTAAAACAGACATTTAAACATTAAATAAAATCAGTTGTAAAATAGTTTAAATTAAATATAAAAATAATATAATAAATAATTTAACTAACACACATTCATTCCCATGTTTTCAAAAATGCACAAGTAGTTATGTTAAAACTATTATGTATATCATAAACTGTTTCAAAACCTTTCATTCCAAACATAATCCCCTTATATATAACCGACCTCGACTTCACTCGACTGTTCCTTTATACCCTTGATTCATTCATCAAAATAATTTCTCCTCCATTCAAACACAATTCCAGAACAAAGTAATCCTTCCCTTAATCCGGCTCCAACCCTAATGTTCTTATCTCATTCATACCAGATGTTGAATTACGGCCGAGAGACCTAGGACTTTCAACTAGTGCACATTCGAACCAACTAACTACTATTAAACTAACATCAGAAACTAAGCTAATATCATAAGATGTTCTCGAAAAGTTTTATATAATACAAGTACGTCTTAATATTGTATCTTTACCTTTGCTAATTTTTAAAGTTTCCTCATTCATAATTTTATAATTATCTAAAATCGCTTTGTCGAGTACATCTCAAGACAAAATGTATGGAAAAATAGTACCGTATGGCGGTTAAGAATTAATATTTTAGATTTTCATAATTAGATATTAATTTGGAAAAGTGCTCCGTAAGTTAAGATCAGTTTGCTCCATGCAAAATAGTACATACAAAACGTTTTGGATATTTCATATCCTGGTTTCTCACATGGTTCCCTTATATTTTCCCTATTATGTGAATAACTTATAAACCCTGCTTTAACCTTATTTTTATTTCCTTGTAACTTATTACTTTTAAACTTCATAATATTGATGTCGTCTGTTTTTTTTAATTTCGTCATTATTGGATGTGCTTTAGAGAATATTATCCATAAAAATAACTATGAATACAAATTGAGAAATTTCTCCAATATTACTTTATATCATCAGTACTTCTGAAACAGTCTGAGCTGAATGTGTCTTAACTAAAAACCTAACAGGCGTGTACCTGGTTGCCATCGTAGGACCAGCTACCGAACTTCATGTCACAGTGTTGGTCGTCGAAGGGGAACCACGTGATGTCTATCTTGCATGTGCTCTTGAATATGCCCGGGGGCACGTACAGACAACTGCCGTTGTTTCTGACCACCACGTTCGTCTGGTACGTCCCGTCAAAACCCTCGTCAGCACTATAAAAAGGTAAATCCCATTATATCCCCACTGCTGGGCTAAGCCCCATCTATAAAGATCACATGAGAGACTATGTCCCCACACTCGGTATCATCTATAACTTGACGCGTTGCGAATTCGCCTGCTTTTGATTAATCGGTTTGGCCATCGCTTGAACTAAGATAAAAACTATCTTACTGTACCTTAACTTTACTCAAAATAATAAATGTTATTATAGACGAGGGCGGTTATTCATATTCGATGGTTCATCATTAATCTAATTTAAAAAATTATACAGATTTTTTTAACGTTCTCAAACAAATAGATATTTCCATAAAACGTTATCAAATATGTTATCAACAGTATAAGTATGAAAATATTTACATATAGCGATAGAAAAAACCTAATTCAGTAATCTAAATTGAAAAAAATCATGGATAGTGCTTTTTGTTTTCCATTTTCATAACTTCTAGTTCTCCTATTTAATTATAAAATCAAATTATCACATCAATTCAAATAAAGATATCACTTTAACCATAGGTATTACTAGATTAATTTGAAAATAAAATAAATAATGAAATGAGTAGTAATATTTTACATCACAATACTGCTCTCGAGCTCTGAAAGAAATCCCTAAACGAATTACATTAATGAATCCCCAACGAATAAATTAAATAAATCCGCTGATTCAAATAAAGTCCTCGTAAATTGTAAATAGATGCCTTAAAGCTTTTTTCTAAACGTAAAGGAAGAACCTTTTAATTTCATTACAAGTGTTTTCATTTAAGTAATTAGTTCTTTATAATTTATATACTTAGACAATATATTATTTCGAGTCAATAAATGATTTCTATTAATTGTGGTTTATCATAATAATTCAATATTTTAACGTAAATAATAATTATTAAAACATGTTATGTGGTTTATACATGTTATTGCAATAGGAAATTTAAAAAGAAAATGCGTATGTAAAGAAAGGAAAGTAAAAAAAATATTTACAAATCGAGTTTACATAGATTTATTAAAACTGTGTGAAGCGAAAAGGAAATTAATAGCGAGTTACGTTTAAAGGTTATTATTTTAAATTTATAGTGCTTTGGTTTTATCTGGGACGGTTAATGTACTGTGCTGTCATAAATAAAAACGTTATATTTAATCATTTTTACCACTGACAGCATCAAAAATCATCCCTTCGCTTGCGTAGATGGAAGATTTCTTTCTATTAAAAAGAAAGAAAGAAATCGGTAGCAAGTTTAATCTTCAAAAAGGCATCTGTCAAGCGAAACGATGATCGTGGTGTCTCAAATCAGCGACTAAAGTGCCATGTACCTTTATTTTAATGTTTTCAAGTGTGGCAACAATGAGTAGGAGATCGGGTAACACTCGCGAACGATTGTTGCTTTTTAAATAAAAAAAAAATGTGGAATTAAATAAAATTCAAAATTCAAGCACCAATCGTCACATTCGGATCGACCTCCTACTTTGTTGTCACTGTATCTGAAATTTTAGATAGCGTTTAAAATAAAATTATGATCGATTAGTGCGATAAAATGTTACAAAATAAATTAAATTACATTTTAGGTGCAGATATATTTTTATCTTTATTAACATTATGGATGTAGCAAATAGCCGTAACGACCAACGCCAAATGCTTTTTTACAAAACATGAAAAGCATCTTGCGCTTTTCAGAGTGATTATTGAATATTTATATGTTTTATATTAAATAGAGAAGAGGTAATAAAAATCTTTAATAATCTTTAAAAAAAAATGGAAATATAACTGAGGTAGTTTAGTAAAATATTACTAAGTATATTCAAATAGAGCAAACTTATTTTATATCTTTATATAAAACAAAAAATATTTCTAACATATTATTATAATAAATGCACCTATTTATTTAACATAAGTATAATGAGTTAATCATTGCTAAACAAAATTTCACAAGAATTAAGATATTAAGAGATAAGAAACCATAAAGATTATGAAAAAATAGTTTTGTGACTACGCAAATAATATCACATTCTTGTAATATCAGGCTTTTAATAATAATGTTACAAACTTATTTTGTTATTAACAATATTTCTCCACACATGAATACAAGTAAAGAAAATATACGTACAGGTATAACAAAATGTTTTCACAGAGGATTAATGCGAAACATGTGGTACTTATACTGTCTGCGACCCATAACTGCAGTTCACTACAGCTTAACTGTTTTGTCTAAAACGATGTCTGCGGACTAGCTGTGGTGCACTGTGTCTGGGTTTTTTACAATCTCACTTATAGTATCGTCTAGATCCTTGTCTCCTCCTTAATCCTCCTACTCCTTGTTGCCTTGTCTAACTCGATTATCGGCGAAATCGAAAATCGAAGCAAGATATAAAATAAAGACGAGTTGTTTTTAATTAAATGCTGAAATTTCGCATTTCACATAGGATCGTGTCTCCACGAAACATGTTTCTCGATAATAAACGTATATATCACAATATACAAAAATCTGTTTCATGAATTTGGTCATTACTTAATACACATCGTATTTAAAACTGAAACTATTGGTAATTTTGAAGATATGGAAATAGTAGTACATTTATGGTTCTGTAAATCATCTTCTTTAATTATCTGATCAAAAGTGCTAGTTCAAATTACATCGTATTCAGTATCATCGTATCGAAAGCGTAGTTCCAATTCAAATCAGCTCCAACCTCCGATACTTATAGCACGATCACGTTTACCCGCAACTGGTCCATTTGAACTCTCTCTTTAGGCTATTCAATATCACAGAGCCGAATATCTCAACGGCAGGGATTCAAATCTTGCGACCGCGTACCTTAAACCGACTTAGTTATGCCGATTATTACTGACCTGTTGTGCCAGTTTATTCCCTGGCAGTTGGCCAGCTCGGGTCAAAGAGTACAATGCCACTTAGTATTATTGTGACAGCGTCCGGTTACATCACTGGTTACATTGCTATCACGCGGTCTGTGTATCGCGTGTAACGGTGTATCGCGAGTCTAGCGTACGGTCTTGGCAGGCCGCCAACTCTCACCGAGACAAACCATTCATAAACACAAGTATTCCGGTGTCGAGCATTCCAGTGCTAGGACACTCGACACGTAGTTGATATGTCCGATGACAAGCTGTATGCAAATTGTATTGTAGGTTGGATTATGCCTATATTACTTTGCTCTTATTTAGATGATTTATTTTCAACGCGATTCCAATAGCATGATTGAAAACACGTCCAAAGAGGAGTTTGAAAAACACGTCCTATGGCACAACGTAAAAATTTGGTATAGTATAATTGACGACTAAGCTATTAGTAATTTACCTTATAGCTTATGCACCTTATATAGGAAACGTAACCTTTACTTAATATAATTATATATACATAGAAGTAAGGAATGAGTACCGAAATCAAAATTAACGAGTTCGTCTCTTTTCAATGAAAACCATTTTTTGGAATTCATTCATTTTTACAATTCATGACACGTACTCTACTTTAACTCTTAATAAATAACGTATAATACAAATCCCGTAGTTGCGTTTACCTAGTAGCTTTGTAATCCTTTAATTATTACCTACTGCCTCTGATGGTCGAAATATTCGCATTTAAATTTAGATTAGTAGATTTTGTAAATACGAAATACGATGATGATGAAATGTTATGAAAATTGGATTTAATACCTAAAGTGTAGATGAAAATATTCATTTAAATAAACAAACACAATGCTTAATACCAGATTCAAAAACTTCACTTTTGTAATGAAATATAGACACAACTTGAGAAACATATCATGTTACCAATTACCCAGTAGTGAAAGACGATACTGAGCACTAATGATTGTAATATAAACGTCAGTTACATAACCAGCCTGTAAACAGTCATTACTCTGGAAAGCTAAAATATATATAGTCAGTCGAAAGAGATGGGGCAAACGACCAAGGTTTAGGGTCTAAAGTAAAATGTAGATTAAAATTCCAGTAAAAAAGCTAACGATTTAAATATATATGAAGTTCTACTAAAATTCTTACAGACAAATTCTAGCATTCTTAATGATATTAGTATTGACATGAAATTTTCGAAGTTTTTTACCTTCAATGTTGTAAATAACAAGCAATGTTACCGAGATAAGCACGACATAGTTTTAAGGAAAACCAATAATCCTGAAAGGAAACAAATTACATCTTGATCATATAAACATCATTATGAACCTAAAACTTTTTACACGTATTACGAAGATGGTAATTACTCTGCATCAACCGGAGTGACAAAGGAAAGAGGGTGTCATGCAACGTTGAGCTCTCGAACAGCGTCCTGCGACATCTTTATTGGCAAACTTTCTCGAAACTTCCTTGATTATGTTGATGACGGAAATCCAAAGTATCTTAAGTTGGGAATACTTAGCTTAGCGTGTGAAAAATAACTATACTGAACTCATTTTCAATAACTGTTTTTTGTCTGGGTCGTTTTATATAATGAAGCGAATACTTTATGAAAGATAATGAATACTTAAATCTGACTGATCTAGATCATAGAAATACAATGCCGTACAGAAGAATTACATTTTTGGTATGGTTTTGTGTTTTATGGTCTAAAATAATGTTATTTTAAACAGATGTTGACTTTATTATAATGTAGAATTATAAAAATTTGTCTTCCAAGAATAATAAAAAGGAGATAAAAGATACTTCTATAATATTATCTTAGTGCTTGATGATCTATATATATAGATGAGATATATAAATTAATTTCTTAATAATAGCATATGAATAAGAACGTAAACATTAATAAATTCGTGTTCGACACTTAACTATAACATCCTAAAATTGTATTCGTTCAATTCAATAATGTATCACTTGTACGTATCATATCAGCTAACATTAATACAAAAATGTAAATGATAACGTTTAAAATTGAGAAATTATCACTGGCATATAAAAATCTATTCAAACAATGTTTACTACTGTTAATGATGGAACACTAAAAGTGAAAGATAAGAAAATGGAAAAAGTCAGGTACTTTCGAATTACATTCTTTTCGCAAAGACAAGTTACTTTTGGACAAACAAAAACAATTAGGTAAGTATCTCATCAATTCCACTTAGCAGGAAACTTTAAACGAAGCTTCAACCAGTATTTTCGGAAAGTCAGACACATTCACAAATCATAGATAATTCAGTTCTGAAGTTTCCAAACTGGCATTCTTCCAGACTCAAGCTTCGACTTCCGAAATTATACAATGTTATTGGTTCACGCTTAGCAAACTTAGAAACGACTTAGTGTTTCCCACTAGCTTTCAGAACAGTTTGTATAGGTACTTATACCAAAAACTTTATGCTAAAAAAGAAGAATATACAAGTCAACCTGTAATACCCCCTACACTGCAACACTATGTGAATGTTCCAAGTAATTTTATTAGGGTTGGGAATGGAGAAGACATTATCTTTTATTCTTTTAACCTTTCCTTTTTCATCTGTGTTACGCATATTTGGTATGAAAACGTATTTCATTATAAACAATCTGTTTCCCAGCAGACCTTTATGATAACCTTTGTAGCATGCAAATTAGCTCCAATCTAAAAATGTTATACAGAAAAGAGTTACTTAATATTTTCTACTTAACATGCTTAACATTGTTTCTCTAGTTTTTGAAAATGCTTTTATACAAAAGATAACACGGAGGATGACATCGCTTTGTAACCCATGAACACCTGTGAATACTGTTTGGATTGAATATTGTCTAGAGAAAGTACATAAGTCTAAGTATACGGAGTTAAGAGTAGTTTAGAGAACAAATTTATTCCCAAAATTATCCCATACAAAAGTTACAAAAAAACCACTACGTGACGACGATGCTTTGTATCCTGCGAGCACCTGCGCTTAGAACATTGCACGGATAGAACTTTGTCTATTCACAACACATCAAGTCTAAGTGTGCTTGAATTGCTGAACGTGAACACCACTGGAGTCAATATCAGGATACAGAACGAACTAACCAAAATGATTCCGTACAAAAGTTACAAACAAACCACCTGACGACGACAACGCTTTGTAACCTGCGAGCACCTGCGCTTAGAACATTGTTCGGATGGGACATTGTCTATTCAAAACACGTCAAGACTAAGTGCGCTTGAGTTCACTGAACACGAATACCGTTGGAGTTCATGTCAGATATTGTCTACTTAGCATAGGGCAGCGTCTGACTTTTGTTCCTGATGCAGTTAGATTAACATAAGCAGTTGTAGGAAGTTAACTGCCTATCTCGACTTTATCAATGTGATGAATTAAAGCATTTTATATGCCATAGCATTTATTTAAAAATTAAAATAGAAATTTCAAGCGTTAGCTGTGAAAAATATGGTCATGACTTTCCGAAGATTGAAGAAGCTGAAGTATGCAATATACCTGATATAAGGTACTGCCACCCATGATCACCTGTAAAAAATTTCATATAGATTCTACTTGTGATGTTTTACGAAATTCGGTTATTAATATTATATGTAAAATCTAGTAACATCTACAATCTACAACTAAAATGTAAGAACTGCTTCGCGCTACAAATGAATACGGCGATGGTGCTCCCCTGTCGAACGTACCGTCGGAATTTCAAATTGGAAAATAATACAAACGTATAATCTCATTTCTTCACCACTAGTCATAACAAAAGTCAGCTCGAAGCACTGTAGAGAGAGTTACGAGCTTCATTATTAAAATTACAATTATTTTGACTAAATTAATATATCTGTCGTGATACAACCGACCAATGTAGTAAGATAATTGCATGTTCGTACATCTAAACCTAAGCTGGAAATTTACACCAAAATGGGTGTGTTGCAGAATATTGCACATCATCGCTTACCTTAATGCCTGGCTTACTGCCAGATAAGCACTAATAACTGGGAGACACTGTTCCACAATATTGTTGAACAGGGATAATAAAGGATAACACTATACTCCCGAGATTTAACCCTTAAATGCTAGCGAGATCCTATTTAAACACATTTCATGATTTATAAAGTAGGTAATCTTAATTTTTAAACTAAAAATATATTATGACCATGATATAGCACTTTCCATGGACGATCCGCGTGGTGCCGCGATTACTTTACTATTGCATAGTGAGTTCCGGATTCGATCCCGGCCACACAGACACAATGATGAGTATAGATCCTGTTCTGTTTTTTTTTATTTAAAAAAACTGTTTTGGTTCTCGTGTTTGTGTATTCGTGTGTCCATGGTACTCACGACAAAAGCGAAAATCCTAGTAGGGCTATGAGTGTAGGAAGATTGAAAATGATGGCGATAGTATAGAAAAAATATTACAAATTTGACTGAAATATTGACAATGAATTTTTTATAATCAAGAAACGGTTTTCATTTCCAAATATCATTAATATATGATGTATACTTTACCGCATAATATACAAAGGTAAATTGTTCCAACCTAAGCGAAACATTTCCTTAATAACTATCTTAGTGCTACACAAAAAGCCAACATGAAAAATAAAAATAACCTTGATTCTTTTTTATATTGCTACCAACAGGTTCAGTTTTGCAATACGACTACTGGGAGCCAAGTATAAAATACAATTTTTAAGATTCTCCAATAAACACAGTTTATGGTCGTGAACATCACTTAAAACTGTTGGCTTGCAGCCAGGTAGACTATAAGCAGCCTCTTTTGAGACTAAACTAGGACGATACGCTTATTTATTTACCTTTGGACTTTGCGACATGATATTTGTAGACATTTTTCGTATATATCTTCATATTATGGATACATTCTCAGTACTTTCAATTGTATGTATGCACAACGTTCGTACAATCAAACTGGACTGAATAAATTAATAGTGTAATCCAGAAGTTCATATAATATAAACTATCTAAGAGTGTTTCTACTACAACTATAAACATATGAAATTATTGCTATCGAATTCGTATGTTTTGAAATAAATATATAATGTACCGTATAATATAAGTATACAATGTGTAAGCACTGGCGACCATAGATATTTGTAATCAACTCCAAATAAAATCAGTCTTCTGAGTAACGCCTGGCGTAAGTATGTCTCTTATATGTATATTACGAGACTATACTTTGTAAATATGTGCCAAGAACCATCAATTTTTATTTTATTAACTACTTAGTACACAAACCTAAACGATATTTCGACCTCAAAATCAACCTTATCTTTAAAACGTTGTGCATTGGTCAACACTGTTTTCAGCCACATATTTAAGGGATCAAAAGTTCAGTTTCCACCCAGTTTAGAGCTGAGACGGTATTTAACTCCGTGCCGTACGAACAAATATGGCTAATCCCGTCTAATAGCCAGCGCTTATCGCGCGAGTCGCGCGGAACGCTCTATTTAGCCGCTATTGAGGTAATGAACATAATGAGGTTGGCGACACACGGCTAATATCTCGAAACAACCCAAGATAATGTTGCTTTCTAATATTTTCGCTTTGATCATGTAGAAAAATACTTAGATCTTGAATAGCTTCATTCCTTCTCTTCCCAACCATTTCAAAGATGCCTAAGAGACGAAATTCAGGAAATAGACAACAGCGTCGTGTTCCTGTGTAACATCACCATCCACTGCCGTCAACCACATGCTAGACATGGTGGCTATTAGTAAAAACCCCTTTAGAGTAGGTCTATGTTCAGCTATGAGTCTCGAGGCTGATAAGTTTATGGGATCTATTCTTAAAATTTCTGTAATTAATATTTCATTTCTCATAACTTGTTTATACATATATCTCTGTCGGAGCAATTATCAAACTGGCCCCAACGTACTGATACGCAAAAGGTTCCAGGTTCCATCCCAGACTATATATCTCAAATATATCTATTAACAGATTTGGGCCTTGATGCAATCAGTCCGTGTGCCTAAAAATACCACAGAATAAATGTAAATAACTTGAACGAAGATCGATTCCAGAACCGTCATTTGAACACATTATAGCAATATTTGACAGATAACATTTGTCTATGATAATAACTGGAGTTTCTAATAATTTCAAGGTCATATATGTACTGATGTACCAATAATTGTAAAAATACAAAAATAACCATTTATAATCTAAGCTATACTTAAATGTACATACCAAAATTATCCCTAAAGCATATCTCATTTTTCTAAGATGTAACAAGTACGTATATCGGGAAGATTATTTTACCAGATACCAGACCCAGATAAGATTAATCTTACCTATGGTAAAAATTCACCAAATTAAAGTGGTATCCAATGTACTTAAACAAAACATTCCAAATCCTTGCCATTAAATCTAGATTTTCCAGTAAGTTACCCGTGCATTCGCTTGTTAAGAATCACATCGTAAAAATCTTAAGCACTACATTCGAAATAAAATATGAAA
>DWNE01003411.1:0-16740 GCA_018249875.1 Cecropterus toxeus | reverse complement strand
TTTTTTTTTGTTCGCCAACCCTAACTCGTGGTTTCACTTCTTTTTTCTTTTTTTTTTTCCTTTTTTTAAAAAGGAGGGGTTTTTCAATTCGTTTTTATTTTTTTTTTTTTATTTTTTTTTTTTATTTTAAATTATTTATTATTTATTGTTCTGAAACTGGTTAATTTTGTTAAACTTTTAAAATAAAATATTAATACAAACAAAAGTGTGTTTGAGTGTGTCTACCAGGTCAACATAAATAGAATAGAGTTCACGCATGAATGGTATATATTTTATAAATACGTCGAGCAGACGCAGGTAGGTAGATGGCACCAGATGATTAAGATCAACTTAAATATTAATCTCGCATGTACCAGGAATCTATAACGTTATAGAGAGCCACGGTGAGTTTAAGACGGAGAGAAACAAACCTGTTCGAAATTCTAATCCGATTTTTGCTTCTACTGAACTCGCTTAGCATATAAGTATATAAAATATTAAAATCAAAGTAATATTTTTTATTACATCGATGTGACTGACAAAAGACTATGTAGCGTGTCTGGTGGTAAGGTAAGTGGCATTAGCCTTATAAATAAATAGATGGCTATGGGATGTATTAACATCCCATGGCCATCTATTTATTTATCAACCGAAAAAGCGACTTACCGAATTTCTAAGGACTAAGTTGGAACGCCTTGGATAATCAAATCTCCCACGGTACATGCTTCAAATATAAACATACATGCTCATTAATGATGTTACAAGGCAGATTGTTTTATGTTTTCTCGTATGACAGGCACCTGGCTTCTTTTTATTTAATTTAAGCACATAACGCAAAAATATAACTTTTTGAATGTTTTCGTCTTCTAGTAACCAGATTGCAGATGTTTATGGTTTATATTGTGTAAACTTTATAAAAACATTAAGATACCAGTTTAAAAGATAATGAAAGATTGATACATATACCTGTCCCGCTTTCCATAAAGGCGCTGTACACTCGGCAGGTGCCCATTCACGACACATCGCTCGTCGAGCATTCACCGCACGATCCACAATGCATTATAAATAAGCGCCTTGCGGTCCTGCGCTCCTCGTGACGCTATCTTAGACCGCTCATGTTTCTCATATTTCCGTCAAAGCCTCTTTTTAGAATGATGGAACATTGTGTATAAAAATCGAGCTAACGTTTACGAGTTTGCTTTCCGAAATTGTATTATGTACCAACGGTTAAATTTATAGATGAAGCGTAAAATTAATTAAGTAAATGTTACCTACGTTCTAATGTACGTAGTTAACATTTACGAGTACCTACTTTGATTAATAAATGGACCAGTCTAGACTAATAAACGTGGATCACCTTGATACATTTAGCCTGCACCACGTGCCTTAATCATAGATTAAGCCAAAAAAAAATGGCGTATTTGGTTGATTATAGAACTGCCTTAACTTCACTTACCTATTTTTTAATTACCGAGCATAATGAAGCATGCACTTTTGGATTTTCCAATTTATTTTTTTAAGGGTGTGCTTCCCCTGCCATCGCATTAATTCATTCCCATAAATTCTGTCCCAACAATACTCCCCCTGAGAGCAAGAAAATTAACAATTAAAGTTGTTTTATATATGTCTAGTCACTTTGATGTGCCTGCGCTACATAAGTGCATAATTTGCATTAATATTTATCAACTTTCTATTTTTGAACCATGTAAAATATTAATTTTTACGGATAGCCACAACTTCAAGCTTTTTACCGGCATCAATTTCATCGGAAGTTTCCTACTGAACTACACCTGCGCTAAATCCCCAGTAAGCATGTGAAGCGCGCTTAACTATTTTAATATTATCGTAGAGTACAGTTCTCGAACTCTTGTATCTGCTGTAACTGAATTATTAGGAAAATGAATTAACAATTCATTTTTACGTACCAATTTTTAATGACTACAATAATTGAAAAAATATTTTCATTGGAATAATATCTGTTGACTATTAATAACGACCATTGAACTTTATGCCTCGGAAACTTTTTAATTGCAATCGGCCTCAAAGTCGTTAAAATTAATTGGAAATGTATAAAGTTACACGGATCAATAAGACTACAAGCCCCATTCATTTGTTCTTGACCCACATTATTACAGATTTAATAGATAGCACAATTTACTAACACAATTATTTAGATGAATACCCGGCTTTGCTCGGGTGAAATGTATCTCATAATACACAGTCTTCAAACTACATAAATGAAATGAATACGGTAAGAACATGAAGACGAAATTTGTTTGTTTTGACAGCTCAACGAATCGGTCTTAACAAAACACTCGACTAACCGAATTTTGCGGATATATACTATATGTATATAATTATTTATTGTATATAAAGATTTATTTATTGGTGTATATTTATTATAATAATATTCGAAGAAGTTATGGTGACAGGATCTGGATGCACCCTTACATAAATATGAAGTGAACATCTTATTCTCAGGACTAGCAACGCATTTGTCATCGGTTTCAAATAGGTATTAGGAACCAAGTTGCTGTACATGGGCGTTCGGGACCGCTTACCATATTACCGTATTGTATAGTCGTGTGCTATTCCATGCAAAATACATAATAAGTGTCTATGCATTACACATCAAATACCTTGGAAACTTCGTCAAGTCCTCGAAGTACCGTAACCACGTAAACCCGTGAAGTCTCTAAGACAGCTCTGTCAAACATTCGTTAAGTTTAATTAGATTCATCCGATCCGACTGTGAGGTCAGCCAGTTCACAAATTTAGACAATTCTAACTTCTCCAACTCGAGGGTGTAACTAGGCGGACATAATGCTCAGAAGTCAAGTACAATTTGGAGTCAAAGTCAGTGACAGAATGCTGAGGAGCTTGGAACTCGATGTAGACGTCGGAGACGATTCGCTGACTTTTAATTACACAGTACTTAGTTTAGGTAGTCGGGAAACCTTGATAAAAGTGGAAATAAGTAAAGTTAATTATCCTAAAGGAGTTATATAATTACGAGTAGATGCGAAAGCCTTATAAACGTTTTACCCTATTTCATACGGACTAAAAAGAAATCTTACTCTTTATATTGTAATAAAATATATAACAAAAATTACGAACTTAAAATGATTGCCGATATCCGATGTTTATCATTATAAGAAAGAGGATTCCGAATATTCCGGATTCCTTAGGTAATCATAGAAGATGGACGTAAAATCTAATTTGTAACATCCCACGTACGTCTGGCCCTTACATCATTCACTAGAACACATCGCTTGTTATTATAAATTGTTAAGACAAAAATGTAAAAAAACAGCTGTATATAATATGCTCTCTCAAAAAATACTATTTATCTTATGATACGAACCTAACCCTAACTCTCATCTGTCACATACAAGGCTTGCAGAAAACCTCTAAACGCGCCAGGATAAACCCAACAACAGTTATTTCTAAAGAAAACGCTCAGTTGGCGTTAAGCGTCGGGAATGATACATTTATTTAGCGGAAAACCAAGCTGTAATAACAGCGGGCCACGTATTTTGCGTCTACTTCCATACGTGACTACCCGTTGCTATTACGAGTGGGTACATATTTCATGAATGACTCTTTGCCTCATTGCATAGCAAGGTAATTTATTTTATCAATGAGAAGAGGTCTAAAAACGCATAACCGAATGGTTATTAATTAACACTCGCAATCTGCTTGTCTGCGGTTTAGTCCTAGTACGCACCAGTGATTTTCCGAAGTGATGTACGAATTAGAAATAGATTATATCATCTGCCAGGACGCTAAAGGGGAAATCATCGTCAGGGTACACCCTACACGCTTGACAGTTCTTTATAGCGTTTCATTAAATGTTTTACTTTATCGTTGAAGCAAGGCATAGTAAATATCTTAAACTTTCTAAATGTTTTAAATTTCATACTGAATACATAATTACGAACATGACGTTTATTAGAGCTTAATTTAGAGGTAAATCTGCTCGACTTAATAAGTCAGGGAATAATTTAACAATGGTAAATTTGATACATTACAAACATAGGTTATGAGATCGTGTGTCTTCAGGGTGCTCTGAAGTTTATTAGTTCATCATCCAAGTTCTTTATTGCTTGGGGATTTGTGGCAACTTGATACGATACGATAGTAATTGATATTTAATTACCTACGTGCATAAGCGCTTCCGGCCCCGCGCGACTAGCGGATGGAGCTGTGTTACGTGGTGTGTTATGTTGATGTTACTGCCTGCTTCCGGCTTCCCGTATTAGGGTGCTTTAAGAGATGGGCGAGGTAGCTAAACAGGGTATAGCTAAGTTGCGAAGCTCAGTTAAACGAGTAAGATGTGCTATGAAAATATTATAGCTATATTGCTCGCGAATCTTAGCTTTATTTGCTATAATTTATTTTGTTTTTTTTTAAATATTGAAGTAGCAGACGAGCACGTTCATCTGATGGTAAGTGGCTACTGCTAACCATGAACACCTGTAAACAACTTCATATAAGAATCGGAAGTCAATCACAAATATTACTGAAGCTGCTATTCTCGAGGAATAAAATGGCCGTCTCATATGTGAGTAAGTCGACAACCGATTTTCTGTACCGAAACGCTAGAAATGGATACAGCGGTAATACCACCTCTAATGGCCGTACGCGTTTTACTACGTACTGATTTAACTTGATGAAATTCACGCATAGCGCATCACATACATAGCGTTGCTACCTCACACTTCTCTAGAGAAAAGAAACCCTTATCATTGTAAGAAGTTAAAAGAAAATTAGCTTAGTACTGCTTAAAACAAGGTTTATTCCATAAAATAATTACATAAATAATGATTGTCTATCAGTATCTTAGTCGAAACGTCGATAAATAGAAAAGTAGTAGTTAATTAAAGACTAATTAGCAGTGTAGCTGCAGTAAACTACAATAAAAATACGTTAATTAAAATTGATGCCAAGTAGCACTTCTAGTTAAAATACTAGTGTTGTAAAAATGTACATTCTCATTATTTTATAGTACCGAGAATATTAACATTGATCGAAAGTATGACTTAATGAGCATTGTGCTTTGTTTGCTAAGAGTGCTTGAGATTGAATCCATCGTTGGCTTCAGACTCGAGTACTCGTTCAAGGTTCATTGCTCTCCGTATGACTCGAATATTAAATGTTATTGAGAAATAATTTGCGAGAAAGATGGGGTCGTTATACGTTTCAGAATACAGCACTAATAAGAGGATTTTATGCTGTTAACGTACCTATTTGTAATGTTTGATTTATTCATGCTCCATTTTATGAACTGGCTTTACGTACACTAAAATTTATTTGTATAACAGAATTTGATTCTAAATTTAATATAATAATTTGCGAACAAACAGTTCGAAGAGCTCAAGGACCTCATCGGTGACATCACGAGACGCCGCGCCGTCGCGGCGCCGGGCTATGAAATGGATCGTAGCGGGGAAGCCTTTACGCCGAAGCTCGTAGCTATCTCGTAGCACTACTCAGTAGATGCTCTTGGAAGTTTTAAACGAACAACTGTTTAACTGCCATTTGAGAGAATGAGTTTTGTATACTATATCTTAATATAATCAAATACATTAAAGTTATAAAAATTTAAGGTTATATTATACTTTTAGGATCGTATTAAATTCCATTATTCCTTCTACGCGACATGTATGCTTGTTTTAACGTTAACGACATGTTTGTTTGTTTAAACTTTTGCTTATTTGACTGATTCAAAAATTAGAAATATATACTCTATGAAAAAATTCGTGAAACAAACACTTCTTGAATTTTGTATTCATGTGCAGATTACATTAAAAAATATCATAAAACATAAATATTATGAAAATAATGGTCCCAGGAAATTATATTTATTGGACATATTTCTGAAAGCTGCTGTATTCCTGAAAGCATTTTTACCGCAAACCAATAAACGTAGCATTTATAATGGAATAATACCGTGCTGAAAACAAAATAAATTCGTTGAAATCTTATGTGCTGATGACAATTAAATAGTAAAAATATTTCAACAATGTTACGTTATTTTTTTTATTAGATAATAAATTAACCCACGTGTTTTGTAAGCTTTTATTATTTTATAAGTGTGATTATTGATCGATCAAACAAGGTGCCGTGAATTGCACCACATCATTTTGTGCATATTGTAAGGGACCACTTACATACACTTAAAATGTAGGAGATAGGGCAATAGCGTCTTCGTGCATAATATTTACTTACTGTGGCACTTACTGTGGTCACCAACATACATGTTGCTGACCGCAGATGCAACAGTGAAATTTCTTTTATATTGTCGCCAAAGCATAGGCAGACACTCGACTGTCTTTATAAAACGACTTAAAAAAGACACTGCGATTCACTGAAGAGTACGGAGGAAATAACGAACAGTGACAATAGCTACTTACTCTGGAGACATATAGTACTTATTTAGTAAGTTTATAAAAGTCTGTACTTCATGTTACATTTGTGCAGTAATAACCTATTTAAGAGAACAGTGTATCTTTAATAAACACGCTAAACGCTAATGCAGTTATTATTATCGTAGTGAGCGCTCGAGCAGGAGCTTAAAACGCTTTAAGCCGATCGGGCGCCTACAATTAATTAGCTCCGGCGCGGAGCTTCCGGCCCGCTTTACATTAATTCAATAGATACATATTGGCTTATTAATTGCTTCTCCCTTCTTTGTCTTTCCAACAATCTTCAGTTATTGGAAGTTCAGTTGAAGTTTCAGTTTGACTTAGAAGTTCTGAGTTCATGTTGGGTGGGCGGCACGCGGCACGGGGCACCTCCCAGTTCTATCGCTTCTCATTTTTGACGTCCATCGATAGAAAGTTGTGTTTATAGCAAAATGTTACTTGTAATATTGGTTTCTCGCTTATTTATTTCATTTATTGAATTATAATTGAATTTTGTATTTTATAATAGTGTTTTTCCCGCAAATTTATAAAGTTCATGTTACTAAAACGTAAATACTTTAAAAAGACAAAAGAAAATCATCTTATATATAGTCACAGAAATTACTATTGTCCCGTGAATAAATGTATTATAGAAAACATGTGAGCATGAATTCGGCATACATATTAAACCTATTGTATTGAAACTCATTGATAATGAAGCCCATTGATTGAAGCCAAATAAATACCCTTTGATGTAGTTGCATGGAAGGTAACTATTGTTTCAACGATTTTATCAGTGTACAATATTTGTCATGCTAATTTCAACACAAAGCTTGCACTCCAGCGCCACCTACATACAGAATTTAACATCAAAGTAACTTGCTTTGATCTCACGAAGTAACGATTTTGTTGTTGTTACCTTATTCCTTTTGCACATAATATTTTTCAAATGTTTTATATTTTCAGGAAACGTAATTGTATTCGTGTTTATTTTTATTTTGTTTTATAATTTATTGAATAGCATATCGAGAATATCTTAATATTCCGATTCCTGGGGCTGTACCGCCACACCAATTTGTGACTAATTTGTAACTTAATGATATTGTTGTCAGCAATATCGGCGGTAACAGGCAGTAGTGACCACTTACCATTAGGTAGAAATCATGCTCGTTTGCTACTCTGAAATTTAAAAAAATATATTATTTTCGTGTTCAGTATTTCTGATTAGACAAAATACTGAATTAAATAAAATTGTGCAATTCAACATTTGACGTTTTGACATTACACTCAGAATACATAGACATTCATTACTCGGTTGTGGTTAATGACATTACAGAGTTTATTTATTTATGGTGGTCGCAGGACCCTAGTGGTGAAGTGGAAATGCAATAGGCTGACCGGTCGCCAAAATATTGTGCACTGGAGACTGTGGTACTTACGTATATTTTCACCTATTACTATTGCTACTGGTACGCAAGAATTGAAATTCTTATTTTCGGATTAAATAAGAACCTAAAATCACACAATTCCAATGGAATATATATGATAACCAAAAATGTTTGACATTTATGATATCAATACAATCTACATCATTTCGTGTGCATTCTGATAAATATGGTCACGTTGAATATTCTAGCTCAAACTCTAAAATACTAAATTAACCAATTATACGAGTACGTTCATGTTTCTATTTCGTCCATTTCACGAATGGGTTTTGTTCAACGTAATTGTATGTAGCAGTAATTATGTATATAAACCACAAATTAATTAGTTTTCAAATTATCTGGTAGGTGAATAAAACGCAGTGGAAACGATTGATAATGATTACAATTACGTTCAGCGCATATACAAATGTAATGTCGATCAAATAGTCGAGTTGTGGGCTTGTACTATTTCATGATGATCAAACAGTTTATACGATGTGAATGATTCAATTTAATTGTTATCGTTTTATGAACTTCTTTTTCAGTCTTTCCTATTAACGAAATTGTTGAAATATTTATCAAAAGATTATTTTTACGTACATGCATGCTCTAGACCCCATTATTATACGATATGTAACTTATAATTAAAATTGTATTATTATTTTTTGCTAAGATTATTCAGGGAATACAGGACACAACCACACACAAAAAACATAATATTTAAATTCGTGACTAAAATTTCAATCGTCTGACTTTTTCTTCGTTGTAAGATTGAAGTACATAGTTAACATATATGTACATACTTCAACTAACAGTAACTGGGGTTTATGAACCAATCTGTTCGCTACCCCATATAGAACAGGGGTTCCAATCATCATGGATGACGAGGCGACTGTATTGCGTTTGAAAGTGAAACCACCGGATCAGATCTATACCTCGGGTACTAAGCTGATCACCTCATTTTTAAGTCAATCAGCATATACTTTATTGTACCAAAACGCCAGAACTACTTCAGACTACAAATAGGTAACAACGACCACCTTAATAAAATAAAGATATTACGGAGACTCTGATGATGATGATGATGATGATAATATGATATGATGATGCGGCGGCAGCAACCCACCATGGGTTGCTGCCGCCGCCATAAAATTAGAAACTCCAAAAATAATAGTAGGTACCTATTTGTAAATATTACGTAACGTTGTCGATATGAAAAAGCTGCAAGGACGAACCACTACAGTTCATTACAAATTATCCTGTTTAAAAAATAAAAAATCTCCACCGTGATTTTTCTCATCAAAATGTTTAAAGTACCCATCTTTAACGCGTTGAATTAATTAAAAGTTTCACAGACTCATTAAGATTCCTCTCTCGCCGGTGAAAAAAAAAGTTGCCTACAAACTTGAAGCCGGCAGCTTAATCTGCTTAGAAGCGTTCTCTAATGTAACGTTGTTTCTGTAATGAGACAATTATTTCGTACAAAGTATTCGGCCGCGGTGAACCCTCACGGCAACACGAATTTAAACTTTCTTTCAATTACAATGTTTTGTAACGCTTGGCTTTGCCTTAATTGTTTTGAGCTCATTTTACTTTGGCTCCAAAGTTGTAATTTAATGATTTACGGTCATATTAATAGGATCTCTTAGGCCGCTTTCAATTTAGACGATTCGAGTTAAACTATCTCCGTATAACAGCGGGACGATTCTCGTGCGTGCAGTTGCACGCGGACAATTGTTTTTTTTTTTTTTTTTATAATTATACATCTTTAGACGCATCGTGATATTTTTTTATGATAACAATGCAACAAAGTGCGAGCGTGTTGCAAAACGAACTAGACTTAGGTTAGATAGATTAATGTATCACTAGTGCGAACAACAGTTTTCCCCGCTACCGCAGTTTCGCCGTGACCACTATCCACGTAACTGGATCGTAAATAACGACAAAAATAAGTTCTGTATGTACATAATTACTCACATGCACTTTTATATACATTCGGGGCTCATGGCAAATGAAATATCATTCTACTAACAAAGGCGCGAAGTATTTTCGCGCATTCTTGTGTCATTTGGCACAAAAAAACTTAAACGACGGTGACTCGTCCGACAACCGTCCAGGTGACATGCACAACAATCGGGCCGAAATCGTCTTAATTGAATGAGCCCTTAGATATTCACTGTTTAATGAGGTTACATTGTGGACTAAGTAGCGATTAGACCGGCTGTACTGGTGTAGCTTTATTGATCCCGCTTGCCTAATCCACTGTATGTACAGCCGGGCTTATGTTAATAGAGCTTCGTACATAATGGAGGATATAATATAATCCCTATTAAAGGCTTATATTATACTAGCATATTATTTTTTGTAATTCTCATATTTTAGTTGAACAATTGTGTGCACTAAAACTACACTAATTATGTGGATGTGGAAAGATTGATTTAAAGCAAAAATTTAAGGATTCGTGGCTTCACTTACGCTATGTTTTAGTGGCTGTGATACTGATATATATTGGAAGCGTAAATAACTTTGTGGTCGATATTCAATCGTGAGGACAAATTTTTAAAACTCATACATGCTGATTTTTTAAATTTATATGCGTATCAGGTTTTAATTTCACTTGATTTCAGGGCGAAGGGAAACAAAGAGGGAAATCTACACGACTTAGAGCGTTTTAAAATAACGCCTTAAACGTTTGCAAAACCTACCAACGGCATTTTGCCAGCGCAGTGGGCTATCACCTATTATCACTCTGACCATCTCTGCACATCCATGCAAAGATGGCGAGAGATCACAATTTATACTTTGTACCAAATTAGAAATAACTTTACCACGGCTTGCAACTTTTATTATACAACAATGTGTCCTACACAATCACACAACTTTCTGTAATACCAACGATACATATAACGTTAAAATATGCAATTTACCTTTGATAAGCTAAATAACTCACAGTAGTAGAAGTAGGATTTAAAAATAAGTTAAATTTAGATTTAGAGTGAAATTAAAAACGCCTGTTTCATTTCCGCCTGTTTAATATTCTATCCTTTTCCTGTATCGTTAGTGACATGGAAATACGAATACACTCATATTCGGACCAAGGAATTAAATATTTCATTTTCAAATATCTGCCTGGCCAGGAGTCAAACCTAGAACCATTCGCGTGTCAGGCAGGTATGGTGATCGCTCTGCAACGCTGGTCAACATATTTCTATTGAATCATACGATCATACATAAAATTGTACTAATGTAAGTCTCAGTTCTGGGATAACGTTACGTATACTACTTCTATTAACGTATGCAGCTCATATCGAGATGCACATGTGTAACGAATATCTTATTATGCCTATCCGAGCATAATATGGAAATAACAATAGCTTAATACTATGTTACCGCAATTGCGTGCACTGCTCGTTAGTAGGAAATTAGGATTCCTTGGAGTTACCAAAGCCAATTTCCTGCGTGACACGTGTTTTAGGTTCTATGATATATAAAGATGGCAGGGCTCTCCCTAGTTCGCAATATCTGTATCTTCCTATTGATCAGTAACCTAACGGTTGACACTGCCTCTCAATCGAGGGGCCTTGGTTCGAATCCTAGGTACGCACCACTGATTTTTCTGAAATGATGTGCGTATTAGAAATTAATTATCACCGCTTTACGGTGAAGGAAAACATCGTGAGGAAACTGCACACATGAGAGTTCTCTAAAAAAAGTGTTCTCAAAGGTGTGTGAAGTCTACCAATTCGCACTTGGCCAGCGCGTTGGACTATGGCCTAAAACTCATTCTGAGAGAAGACCCGTGCCCAGCAGTAGGACAATTATAGGTTGACGATGATATCTGCCTTTCAACCACATTTTAATCACTTCTGTTCTTTTGAGAGTGTAGTGAACCATAGACAGTTATACTTGGTGTTCCAACTTAGTGGATTGTGGCCGATCTCGGGTAGGAATCTAATCCTGCCTGAGGTTGATTATGTGAACGAGCGTCAGTTGGCACCTACCATCAGGGGGCTATAGGTTCGCTTGCTACTTGTATATAAGAGAACCAAGTCGACAATAGGCTAAAACATGCTATGTATAAGAAAAATGTGACTTGGATATCTGGGATTTCACGCTGGATCCTTATGTTATAGTTAATTTATAGTAGTGTTTTATATGAAATTAAACTTTGCACTATTAATATCTTAGTTAATTTGTTTTTAGAAACTCTTCATTATTAAAGTGCAAAAAAGGGGGAATGATAGTTAAATAAGTTGGATAGTAAGGTTATTGAAAGAGCATAGTGGATGATGTAACGTGCGGTTTTCCGGTTAAATGGTTTAATTGGTATTGACGCACTGGCGCCGCGGCGGATAAATTATTTTGTTATGAAAATGAGCTGAGTTCACGCCTGGGCGCATTTCAGCCTCGGTGGATGCGTTAAATGTTTTTGAGGTAATATAAATATACTATCATCATTAAACCATATTTTGTTGAAATGAGTAATGTATTATGAGCAAAAGTGAGTAAATATTTTTGTTTATCAAAATTTGTAATATTAATTTATTACCACTTTAACGTCAATTACGGTAAAGTGGCAATACATATATATGTGAAAGAAAGTGTTTGAGTAGGTACCGAATCTATACTAATGTATAAAAACAAGAAGGTGTGTGTCTTTGTGTATGTTTATACGTGATTGAGTAAATCACGCAAGTACCACTGGTCCGAATTACAAGAACGACTTATAGGCTACATTTGATTTCGATATTTTGCACTATCTAAAGATGACAGCTTTTTATGTACCGTAGCGAAACGCGAGTAATACAGCTAAGTAATTACTAAACGTTTGTAAGAAAACCTATTTCTCATGTCAAGTAGACTGCAATTAAAAAAATTTACTTTTGGTTTTATGACGATTCATCAATTTACTATTGCCCCTCTGCTAGGCATGACGTGTTTGTAGTTTTTGACTTACAGCCCTATTTCATTTTTATCACTATGGGTCATTTTCATCTACATTTAAAAACATTAGTTTGTTTTCCTTTTCCCTTGTGCAAATAAATTAGTGACTAATTGTAATCTATAATTATAAAGTCATTATATTATCATGTACGTCGCGACCCTTCCCCGGAGGTCCGCACTCTGCGACAATTACTCCGATAATAACGGTGTCAATTCGATAACGCGCTATAATTGCTGGCGGGGGAATTGCTAATATCGTACAGTATACTGCTTGTAGCCCATAAACCCATTATATCGCTTGTTGAACGTGCTATGTACATCCATGTAACAGCTAGACCGATGTATAATATAGAATATAATATATCTTAAAATAGTTTCAACCATTAGTATTGAAATTCGACCACCAAGTCAGGCATCCGAGGTTCAAAAACCAAGCACTCACCCCCAAATTTTCTAAAATCTACACACCTAATAGTTCTCTAAAAGCTCTATTCTGAGAACAAATCCGAGACCTGCAGTGAGACAGTAATGGGTCGACAACGATATAAAAATACACAGGTTTCGCACTAATAGGAATGCAATGATATGAAGAGCCGTACTACCTTGGTAATAATTATTACATTTTGTTTTTATTATAGATAAATTCTTTAAACTACCACAAATTTTACACGTGATATAAAATTAATAATCATAAAAAATAGCAAAAAGGGGTACTTCGGGAATGCCGACTTTTTTTTAATCGTCGGAAAATATTTTATTGTACATGTAAAATATGTACATACTTATATATACAAAATTGTCTGGTACAGTAACATTATCGCTAGATCAATGTTTTATCTCAACTCAAAAAATAAAAAATAAAATAAAAAAAATATATAATACGAAATGAAAATCGTTATATTTTTGAATTGATTCAAATTTGGCAAACGAACTCAAATATAGTAGAAGCTATTTTACCCTTTACCGTATTTTATCCCTAAATGGTTTAACTGAACTGAATGGAATATCGGTTTTTGATTGTAATTACTTACTGCGTCGATTGACACATGTTTCAATTTTGGACGCCGAAATAGTTTTTCAAAATAGCTTACTTGACTATTTGAAAACATTTAATTATGTCAAAACGACTTGATCTCAATTGTTTATTCAATCTTAAATATATATTTTTTATGTACATATTTTTAGAATTTGCAACCAAAGCAGAATTGTATTGTTAAAACATAAAATGAAACTCTTTTTACTGGAATTCTATTTAATCCACTCCGTTCATTTACAATTCATAAACAAACGTAGCACAACACCCTTTTAATTAAAAATGATTCGTAGCGGCTCCATTCTGTAACTTCAACAACAATGCGGTGTTTTGAAAAAATAATTATCTACAAGATATTTGAAATGTTTGCGTTGTTGGTATTGAAAATTATTAAATTAATAACACTAAAGATTTTCTGTGGCTATGTAAAGTTTGGCTAAAGGTGTCCTAATAATTTCAAAATAAAAATATGTAAAAAATTAAAAATCATTTGTATTATGTATTAGCTTAAGTATTATACTCGATGACTACAGATTGCTCTTATAATCAAATATCTATTGGTATATTTATGCATATGAAATCTTATTTGAAAATTAATCTCTTATTTTTTTCATAAATGGTGGGTGATGAACGACCTTTATATTCTCAATTCAGTTAATGTATGTTTGTTGCCATTCTATGGATGCTTTGTAATCGGTGTGTGATCTATATTTGTTTTTTGTTACAGGTACGTGTATTAATTTCAATCTTCTTAAATCAGCAACAATATGAGTAAGTCCGTAATCTTATGAGACTAACGGGAGTGACTAATAGCCAAGTGCAAAAACTAAATAGGTACACAAAATCATTATACTTACTGATACAACTACCTGTGCCTCATAGATAAATAATAGAGAAAAGTAAGTATAAGATAATGTCTCTACATAGAAAGTACAATCACTCGTCGAAAGATCTACTTAAATTAAGTACAATGTATTATGGGTTGTGAAATATTGTTGCGAGCGCTTATTAGCGTCTCCGAATAAGCGACTGTTGTAATATAATATGCGGGTATATAAAGCATGTAAAAAAATCACCAGCCTTTTCGTACATAAAAATATTTCGTGTCTTTGCTGTTTTTTGTCTATTTTATTATTTTTTAATATGAAACATGGAATACATTAATTATTTATTTTATAACTAAACAAAGATTAAATACATAATTTAGCACCTGAATCAGAAGACAAAAATAGCTTTTAATTAGTAAAAATATGTTTTAAAGTTAAATCATTTTATTTATTGTGATTGTGACTTTGTGACCCCCTTATAAAGGCTTGATAACTGACAAGGGGTCATAAACCTCACTTTAAAATAAAATTGCTATTACAGAATTGTCAAAACATCTCCGGCCACTGGAGCGCGCATAAACACGCTGTTCTGAAAATACCACCCGACAACTTGTTGTTTGTATTTTAACGACTTACTTCCGTGGACAAATGATTTTGATTTAACTTTTATTATGTTTCCTAGTAATATTAAACTTACAATGAGCAGCTGCTATCATAACCTAGTGTTTTGAAATTAGACCTCTTAATCGGAGGTCTATCTCTCTCTCTGTGGGGGGAGGGGGGGGCTCTATTTGTTAAAGATTATGTAGTCAGCAAGTCAATGAAATAGAATAGAATACTCTTTATTGCACACTGTAAATATGAACAAACATAGCAATGACATGCAATATATTTTTTTATAACAGTGAAGTAGCAAACGAGCTTACAGTCTACCTGATAGTAAATGGTTACTGCCGCCCATGGATATCTCTAAGCAACTTCATTTAGAATAGGGGCTCTATCTGAAGTCGATCACAGATGCGTTGCCACTTTCGAGGTCTAAGATCGCCTCATATACAAAGTGAGCCGGCAACCACACCTTTCCAATGAAACGCAAGTACTGCTTCCCGCTTATAAATAGGTGTGGCGTTGGTAATTTCCCGCTCGACCTACTTGTTTCTACCACCTGGAAAAATACACACAATTACACGTACTAATAAAATCTTACAGAGTAATAATAAAAGGTATAGTTACATATTAAAGTAAATATATCGAACAATAATCCTTAGTAACTAATACTTTGTAAGATGCCCTCTTATAGTGAAGTCTTATAGTCTTATAGTGAAGTAGTTTCAGTTGATACCATCAAAATAGGGGATTTATCAAAATCACAATCCGAAGCGGCGAGCAGTTGGGAACTCTATTAAAAGGGATTGAGATGTCATTGTTTGCGATTCAATCGGAAACCTATGTCCGGTCCGTATGACCGGTCCCGCTTAGAAACGCTTTCAGAACATCTATTTGCTTTTGTTTGATTATTAGACCATACAAATCGTTTTTAGTTATTGTTCGATACACGATAATATTCTATTAAAAATAAAACTAATTATGGAATTAAAAATTACAGGTTTCCAAAAATTTTCCGAGATGTTGCATATTATTTTTTCTTTTTGAATAAATTTCAGAGTCAAAAATCTATGTAATCCCCATATTCATTTTACACGATATACGAATTCTGCACGAAAAATCCCAACGGCTCGAGAAATCGTTTCGTGTTCCAAATGTCGCATAGCACTGGCATATACCAAGATACACACATCCGGATTGAAAACGGGAAGTCGGAACGGGAAGTTAAATAACACTCAGAGTATTATTTCTCAAGTCATCTATAAACTAGATCGATCTAGGGACCATTTCAATTTGGAAGTAGTCGTCGTGTATGTATTTTACAACAAAGGCTTTGAGCTTAATATTAGTAGCAAATGTTTTAGTCACAATTAATTATTCTTAAAGTCATACGTCTTACGCGTCAGCAGCATATTAATAAATATAATTTTATTAGTTCAATGTGTGATTAAGCTGTAAAAAGGAGATCTTTCATTTTATTAACTTGTGAGTCACCCACACAGTTGTGGGCAGCATTGGAT
>DWNE01003410.1:0-16741 GCA_018249875.1 Cecropterus toxeus | reverse complement strand
CGTCTTTGTGTGTCCATGGCACCCACGACACAGGAGAAAATCCTAGTGTGGGGCTATGAGTGTAGAAAGCGTCAAAATAAGTCTTATAGTTTGTCTTTGTATCATCGTGCTACATGTAAGTGTGTAACATAATAAAAACTAAACGTAATAATAACGCTTACAATTATAGCTCCACATCAGGATTTTTTCCCTGTGTTCGGATGTTCATGGGTGCTAGGGACAAACATAGATTAATACAATAACTCCCAGACACAGAACAGAAATCTAAATTATTCATTTAGATATTTATCTGTCCGGGGATCGAACTTGGAAATTACTGCGTGTCAGAACGGCATGGTGACCGCTCCGCCATTCAGGTCGTCGTAATCTATCAGAATTATATTTATGATACTCGTAGATTACATTACAAATAGTGTTTTATGAACAAACCTAAACTAAATATAGCATGTATATGAATAAATTTTGAGCCAATACTATTATATTTCAATTATAGGTTGTATCTGGGATTGAAAGTTATGCCGCAAGGGGAACAACGAAAACATTTCTAGTACACTTTTATGTAAATATAGTATGTGGTAGTATGTTACATGTGTTACATGTCTTGTGAATTTGTGTATTTAGGTGTGTTCGTGCCAAAAGTCATTCACGACGAGAAGACGTGAAGAAGGTAAAACGGCTTAATTTACGTCCGTTTTTTGGACGGCCGTCCTTTTTTCGGAACTCGTGTAGTTCCTTAGGTCTTTTTGGTACTTATGTAACGAACAGCAAATGGAAAGGACCTCTTCTTTCTTTATATAAAATCCAGCTTTTTTATGTCCGTAAAACACGAAAAGTAATCGATGGATCGACTTGAATTGCAGACGACGTTGCAATTATGTGTATTCATGCTATGTGTAGTTCATGTGGAAGTTACAAACTATATTGCCAGGTGATAGAACCAGTGCATTTAAACCGGGGAGGTTCCGCCACACCTATTTCTAACGTGAAGCAGTTTGCGTTTCGGTGGAAGGGTGTGGTTGCCGGCTCACTTATACATGAGGTGACAATCTTAGAAATATGCTATGTACGCTTTCTACACTCATAGCCCCACATTAGGATTTTCACCTGTGTCGTGGGTACCATGGACACAAAGACGAATACCCAGAACAGAATCTAAATTCATCAATCAGATGTATGGCCGGGCATGATCCCGGAACCAAAAGCGTGTCAGACCGGTATGGTGACTGCTCGGTCACGCGGGTCGTCAAATACTTAGACCTCAGAAGCAGCAACGCATCTGTAATAGACTTCAGATAGAACCCCTGTTTTATATGAAATGCTTACAGATGTCCATGGACGATAGGTACCACTTACTATCAGGTGGACTGCATGCTCGTTTGCTACTACATTCTGATAAAAATGCTTTTATACCCCGGGAAATGTCAGACCCACAGCAAAACGTGGCCGGATGCGGCTAGTGTCATCCTTAAAGAACGTGTTAACTGTATGACACAAAATCCGATTAACTGGGTCGACTCGGATGGCATTCGATTACATCGTACCCTTGTCGTGTAAACTTTCAGGACCCATAAATCGGTTTCGACGCCGAAACAGCGTAACAGTTGGTTGTAGACGGTAGAGATTAAGAAAAATTTGCTCTAACAATTTAATACCAACTGCTCTCAGCACACTGTTGTAAAACATTTTATTAAACGTTTTAGTTCTTGCAATTCAAATCAAGATTTATGAATCTTGTGCGCAGTTCTATGTTAAACTTAATTACAAAAAATATATGTTATCTTTTTTTCTTTTGTTATCGTTTTAAATTAATGATTAAAGTTTTACCTAATTCATTTGTGAAGTAATAATAAACGTTTATAATATCCAAATAGAAAATACTTCAGTTTCGAAATTTTGATTACCGTTTAGTAATAAACTTAGTGTATATTTTCTGCCTGGATACCGCTCTATAATAAATTCCTGGCGCCAAAACTGGGTATTATAAGGTGTCTCGGGCATCGTAGCTCTCCAACAGGTGCACCGGTTTTAATATTTTTTAAGTTAGTGCGACCATTTTGTTAATGACTTTGAATAAATATACTTTCTATCGAATAATCGAAATGATATTGCATATACTAAGTAATTTAAATTTGTAAGAGAAAAAAATGTTGTTACTGACAATTTGTAAATGCCCCCGTAGGCCTATGCAAAATAAAGACATTTCATTTCATTTCATTTAATTACACTGCAACCATGTGGTAACCTTAACTTAATGTTTTGTGCGTCTGTGTTTGCGCGCATCTGTTTATACGTAACAGAGCGTGTACCATATAAGTGGCCTAAAAATATTTAAAAAGCAAGAAAACACGTATTTTATTCTAATTTTCACACTCTGCAAACTGAGACAATTATAATGATAAGACACGTCATATTCCGTTAAGCCGTTTGGTCTGTAGCGCGTGTCAAAGAAATGGACAAACATACAAACAAACAAACAAACATACATAAATACACTCGAAAAACATTACCCTCCTTCTGACGCCGTCGGGTCATAACGAACGTCTGGCACTGCTGTAACAATCTTTATAAATGTATCTTTATAAATGGTTGTCGACATTTAATGGAAATAGAGTAAAATTTAATTTGCCCTGAATACCAATCATCTTGCAATAGTCATATACAGTTATCTTGTAATATTAAATTGGCTCACAGACTCAGACAACTTAGATGGATTTATCTATCTCCGGCGGATACGTCAAAAGTTATTACTGGTCTACTTCGAATATCAGCGATGTTCTTACTCCAAGTCTATGATGAATATCTCCAATGTTGGATTACATTTTATCGGCGTTGTCATCCACGAACACTTGTAATCAACGGAAAATATAACGCAATTCCAACCTAAAAGTCTGTTACAAATATTATTTTATCCTTCCATAATATTTTATTGTGTTCTATAAAATATTTATAATAATTTAAATCGATTTTTTTCGTTTTTGTGACTTATATGCACAGCTATCTCGTATGCTGCTAAAAGTGTAATAGCATCCCAAAATGGATAGTTTGAAGATGCATGACATACATCATCCTCACTATCTGTATGAGACCTGTACGGGCTTTTGACATATTTAAAACGTAAGTTTATCAACTTTTCTGAAAATGGCAAGGTTTTGTGTCGACTTAAATTTTCTTTGACATTATCTCTTTAAACACTTTTCAATTGCTCGGTACCCTCTGAAGCATTCGTAATATTTTTGTAATCTAAATCAATTTTCGAGCAAATTTACTTACGGGCGTCCCTTAAGTTGGAAACTTTGCCGCCTTGTAGGATAAAAGTATCATTAAGAACAAATTTAAATTAATTTTATGTTTTGTTTTCTTCCATTTTGTGTTGTGCGTGTTTTCATTATTTATTAGTCTCAATTTCTACCGCATAATAAAATCACTGTGTGTGCATATTGTTATTATTTATAACATAATAACATATAACAACATTACACATTACTGTGTGCCTACACATTGTCATTATTTACCAGTGTCTCACGGTGTGCGTGGGTATCGTCATTATTTATAACACATAACGTTTAACAACATTATACATAACTCTGTGTCTCTATGTATGTTGTCATTATTTATCTTTTTTTGTGTGTACGTATTGTCATTATTTATAAGTCATAACGTATAACAACATTACACATAACTGTGTCTGTATGTTGTCATTATTTATCAGTGCTTCACTATGTGTGTTCATATTGTCATTATTTATCAGTGTCTCATCAATTTCTGCCGTACAACAGTAGTGCTAATAACGAATCGAGCTATGTTTTGATTTGCAGGGTGTGGTTAAGCGGAAAATCATGAGTTTCAATTTGTCCTCAAAGGTAGTTTATTAAAAGCTTTTATTTAACTTGCAATGTTTGTATATAAGTATGTTTGGGTCAAATCTTGCAAGCTGAATTTAACCCACTTCTAAGTGTCTGATTGAGCTGAAATTTAGAATACACACTAAGTTCTGATGACAATGCAATTATATGTAATCAATATTGTTAAAATTCCAAAATGGCCGCCGCAACAAAATGGCGTAATACATATTTTTGTCCAACACACCTAATATGGGTATCAAGTGAAAAAGCTTAATGTCTAGAATTCAAGTATGATAAAAGCTTCTTTGAAAAATACTATTTTATATTAATGTATTTTCGTTGTTGAATTCCGATCGGCGTTTAGCCTTCCTTTAAAATTGTTTATTGATTTTCAGTGGGCGGCGACGATTATTATTCACAACCACTTTGCTAAAGAATTTAAACGAATATTAGTCCTACTTATTTTTAAGTGATAATTCATACAAATTCGAATAAAACGAGACCTATTATTTTACGCATTGACATAACAAACACAACAAAATTTTACTTTTCACAAATTTCGAACATACTAAACCAGTGTTAGCATTAAAATTCACAGGCAAACAATACTTTCCCTCCGTTCCAACTGAAATATCTGTTTGTGAAAACAATCATGGCGGCGTTGCTGCTGAATTGTTATGATTCAGTTTGATTGAATTTTGGTTTTTATAACAGAAACTCTGTTAGGCTATTATGTATATCGACTATACGCCTCAGATCTCTTCTACGCTGTATTTGGGGGTTCCATATCCAATTATTCGAAGCTTGCGTTTAGAAAACAAATTACCATTTTAAACAATAATAATTAAATAAATAAAATTACTCATAAATATACAATATTTTCGGCATATTTTATTATTTAATAAAATTAGTACTTTTTATACCTACTCGTTTGATATGTATGTTTAATTTATTGGTATAGATAAGAATAATTCATTTCCATTTGTCCATTTAAATTGGTCATTCGTTTATCTTTATTACCTGGTAACGTTAAATGTACATCCTGTAACATCGTTTAAACGCAAAAGATTAGAGGTTTAGCTCGGGAAGAGTAATTGCCTTCTTGGACAATTTAGGTTATTTTGGAACACCGGGATGCAAAGAGCTTTCGTCTAAAATTAGTTAGAATTATGACGGAACATGAATTTGCCGCTGACAAATTTAGAGGATACCGTTCCCAGAGGAGCCTTCAAAAGCACTGGAGATTAATTTGGAAAATAAACTGTATTTTTATTTTCCTAAATGTCCAAAACAGTAATTCTGCTATTCCTGGGAAGTAATTTGATGCGCTTAGTGTTTGCGTTGATAATGATAATAAATTAACTGTTGTGATAATTAATAAACATGAAAGATACTCATATTATCTATGCGAAAATAAACAGCTTTTTTTTAAGTTTTTCATTAAATTTTTGGTGCTAATTTTAGATACTTATTGCGATTTCTGTTTGACATTAAATGGAGCAAAATATTGAACAGACATTGTAGGCCCCGGTTTTGTGAAATCAACTCCGAATGAAAACTGAGTTTACCCCGAAGTCACTCAAAGATGAGTGATGTAATGGCGTTCCTAAGGACTAATATCTTCTCGTTCTAGTGTCGCTGTCGTAGCACAATTTTATTACCAGAATAAAGCAACGCTTAACATCACCCTTTCAAAACATTAAGAAATTACAAATACAGAATATTACAACAAATTACAAATGACAAGTCGAATCACAAAACTTGTAACGGGTACGAACCTTAAAGTAAAATGAATATCGGGGGTGTTATGGAGCTCCGTATCCGTAACCGACACTATCGGATATCAGAAAAAAATAATATCCGTAACCGTATCCGGATATGATTCGAGAAAGGTTTTATTTGGTTTAATAAATAAAAGTCAAAATTGATTAGGTAACTATAATAATAACTGATTGCAAATGTAATAGCAAATGATAACATGTTAGTAAAACCAAGTTAAAAAAAAAAAGACGCTTTCTACACTCATAGCCCCACACTAGGATTTTCTCCTGTGTCGTGGGTGCCATGGACACACAAAGACGAATACACAAACACCCAGACCCAGAACAGAAACTAAACTCATCATTTACATTTCTGTCTGGTCGGGGATCGAGCCCGGGACTCACTGCGTGTCAGACCGGTATGGTGACCGCTTCGCCACGTGGGTCGTCAAATTGTTAACTCGAGTGATATTAATACGAACCATAAAATCTATAGGAGCGTTTATTATTGGAGCAACGTGTTGGGGTATTCCCTTCAGGCTCCTCTCAGAAATCCTTGCCCAGTATCTAAATAATGTGTCTTCTAGCAACTTATTATTTCCTGGTATTTATAAGTTACTCGCTATTCGCTTACTACCGACGGTGAAACAGACATACTATTTAATCCTAGTAGAAAAATAATTTATTATGTATATAATATAATTTAATCTATATTTCCGTCTGTCGTTACCCTAAAAAGGAACAAAATATTATTTTGTTACACAGTTAACGAGCTAATTTCTTATGCCTCGGCATCCAAAGTAGGTCCCCATTAATGGAGAATTTTTAAGAGGTTCTTCAGCGAGAAGTTCCGAGCGCTTATTACGTCAAAGACTCGCTCGGTCAGAAATGAGGATGCAGCTGCTTTTTAATGACAAAGAATATTTTTAATAAAGGAACAATATTTTTATTGGAATGTAAAATATTAATGAATTGCAGTAAATTGGGTTAATTTTTATGTATTATGTAAGTAATGTATTTCGAGCGTATGTATATATGTATGTCCATTTCTTTTGCACGCGCTACAGCCCAAACGGCTTGACGGATCGTGACGTTTCACAAATCATGAGAATCGTCTCAGTTTTTATGGCGTCTGCAAATAGGAGAAAAGGGGAGATAAGGGATGACTTTTTTACAATCACAAAAATATGGGTATCAAATGAAAGCTAGAAAATAGACCATTCTGAAAACATACTAAAATTCTTTTAAATAACAATTCTAACAAAAACAAAAAAAAAAATAAAGCAGTCGGGATTTTTAGTGTTTTTAACAGTATTACTTGTAATATTTAATACTGTCAAATAATAGCAATGGTATAAAATAAACATTTCAATTACAATGTACAAGGTTTCGGAGACCAAAAAGCTGGCGGCTACTTTGTACTCTCGTATTAAGTCTCGCCGTACAGCAAGGTAATGCCGCCATTGATTCAGGAATCATGCCTCACAGGCCATTCCAGATGGTTTGCTTTATTTATAATCGCAATTATTATTTTTCGTATATACATGTATAATTGTAGAATTAATTTTATGTTTTCTTCTCTGTTTTTCGTTTGTTTTATATTATAACAAATAGCATATAAAATATATTAATAAATGTATGGAAACGTATATAAAATCTTATATTCTTCCTTAAGATTCGTTCTTAAAGGGTTACATTTCAATTATCGCTTATATTAAATTAACGTATAATTTAAATTCGTTATTCGACCAATTATTAGTTTATTATAAAATCTCATGTCTTGCTTCACGCTAGAAATAGGTGTTGCGGCGGTACCTCCTCAGTATAGTCGTCCTACTACCTTCCAAATAAATAGATGACTGACGAACTGCACGAACTGACTAACAAACCTATTGTATATAAAATATTCAATTGCATGAAATACACAATATATTCAATATCCATTTTGTCTATTTCAACAAAGGGGTTTATTATTAAACAAATTCATTTCATTTCACACCAGATGTCGATAACATTTGTTTCAGCTAAAACAATGAAACTACCCTCATAATTATTTTGGGCTTAATTTATGTCTATTTTGTTTAGAGTAAAATTTGAATGTGGAAGGATGTCGTTTCTCTATCAAGGGGTAAGCGATAAGATACAGTAGAAATTATACAATATTTTTTATTAAAATCAGACTATGATGTTCGCCTCATAAATAAGTGAGCTGGCAACCACACTCTTTAATCGAAACGCAAAAACTGCTTCACACTAGAAATAGGTGTGACGGTGGTACCTCCCCGGTTGCACTTCACTTCTTCTAACATCTTGAAAAGTATAATTAACACTTACATCCTTACAAACTTTGACATTTATTAAAATCAGTAAGACTATAATATATTTTTGTCTTGTTAGCCGGGTAATTTTCAGTATTTTTGTCACTCGCAAATTGTTCCTCTTACTTGGTTAGACAACCACCTTATGAACAAAGTGATTGACCATTTTGATAAAATAGATTAATACAGCGGCATAATGGTAATAAAATGTTGTTAGCATATCGGTTTTGTTATACGAGGCGTTCCAACTTAGTTTTTATTAATACGTAAAGAATGGATTGAAGTTTAAAGTCATTTATTCAAGATAAATATCAAAAAATTTATAAGTGCATATAAGTGCGTAGTTACAAAGACCATGAAGGTATTGGCAGCCCATGAAATCTACATTTCATTTCTGATACTAAAGTACGAAACGAGTATACAGTTCATTTTATGATAACTAATCCCTCATGGTCATCTATAATCAAACCCAAATATCACTAAAAATCCAGCGAAAGACAATTGAGCAAACGACTGAGTTGCTATTTATGAGGACGGTCGTATTGCAGTTGAAAAGTAGACCTGGTATGTTTGGACGAGGAAGGTACTATTTCCATACCTATTTATATCGGGAACGTTTGCTAGTGTTCGATGAAACAAGTGTGGATACCAGGTAACATAGAATGCGATCATCTTAGTCGTCATAAGTGGCAACACGTCTATAATTTGACGACCCGCCTGGTGAAGCGGTCACCATACCGGTCTGACGCGCAGAGGGTCCCGGTTTCGATTACCGGCCTGACAGAAATATAAATGATGAGTTTAGATTTCTGTTCTGATTCTGGGTGTTTGTGTATTCGACTTTGTGTGTCCATGGTATCCACGACACAGGAGAAAATCCTAGTGGGACTATGAGTGTGGAAAGCGTGTTTTTTTTTAATTGGCTATAGTTAAAATTCCTGCTACATATTGTGACTATAAAACACTTACCATTAGATGGATGTTAGCTATTTAAGATTATAAAAGTGCAATGCCTCATGTAAGTCCTTTCACTAAGTGTTTAGATTAAACCAGGTCTACAGTAAATCAACAACCACTTCACTCTGATATAAAAATGGAAAATAATACGGTAATGTTACCATCGCAGTCAAACTTCAAAAAGTTAACGACCTTTAAAATCCAACATGATACAAATTTTCGGTTAATTTATTTACGTAGAAGATAACAATATTATTACTTTACAAAGTAATTTATAAAGCGAGGCTAATTACATTGTTTCTGTGTTCCGCAATCCATCAAGACTTTTCCTATCAACGTCACTTTTGCAAGAAACTTTGCCCCATGGAAGATTATTCGAATTATTGGTAATACTATATCGAATATAACAAACTTTTTGGATGATCTGAAAATATACTTGAATAATCGTTACTAGAGGACTACACTAACTCTATTTAATGCTTATGACTATATGAAGGTCGACATTCCCATTTACAACTTCAATGTCTAAAACGATATCCACATTGCGTCTTCCACTACCTACACGTTTGCACTTGTATCTAAAAGTCTATAAACAACATAATTGCATTTATGATTACCACATTTTTTTCTTTTCGTGATGGAAATTTTCAAAAGGTATTCAAAGCAGAAGAAGTGACGCCAGGTTATGTAAGTTATTACCACATTAAAAACTCTGTGGTGACCGTTTTCGCAGCGAAAAGGAATCCGGGACCTCTAGCCGAACGCCACTGGAGTTATCCTAGTGCCTTGGCCCATTAGGTTCCACCTAGGTTGAACCCGATGGGCTGATGGGCCGATGGCCGGCTGGGCCAACCGCACCTTTCTTGTCTTAACGGCAAGATGCGACCACACATATCGTCGTTCTTACCGACCCTCATACTAAATAAGAACTTGTCGTAATTTATTTTCGACAAGTTTTTAACAACTACTTAACCCCGTTAGGGGTTTGAATTTCTTAAAATCCTTGCTTATTGCTCACTTACACCATAAAACGAGATCCTGTACCAAATTTCAAAGTTCTAAGTATAGTAGTTTCGGCTGTGCATTGATATATAAGTCAGTGAGTCGGAATTGCCTTTTATATATATAGATTTTAAACTGTATCATACACTTGATTTTTCCCAAGGCTACACTCGCTTTGTCTTCGCTTCGTCTGTCCGTCTGTCCGTTTGACCGTCTGTCTGTCACCAAACTGTATTTCACGAACAGTAATAGGTTGACAGTCGAAGTTGACAGTTGAGTTGTTGCCGCTATAACAGCAAATACTAAAAACAGTATAAAATAAATATTTAAGGGGGCTCCCAAACAACAAACGCGATTTTTGCTATTATTTATAGATAATGTACGGAACCCTTCGTGCGCGAGCCCGACTTGCACTTTGCCGGTTATTAATATTAGCAAGGTTTTCTCTTCAAGCTTTACATTTATTATTATTATTATTATTTTCGACAAACTTCCATTACCTATACATATTAAAGTTGTATTTTACTTATAATACAAAGTTCAGTAATGACGTGAAACCAAATTGAACTAAAAGCTTTTTAATCTCTTCCTTTGTTACGGTACTATTGCACTGTAATCTGCTTATTAAAAAAATAATAAATATAATACATTATCATTTATTTGTTCGTTTGGTCAAAGTGTTATACATAATTATATTTAAGTGTTCTAATCCTATTCAACATTTTTTTCATAATACTGAAATAACAAACGAGTATGAAGTCTCCCTAATAATAAGTGGCTCCTATCACCTATGGACTTCTGCAATCAGCCCCAGAGAAGAATATACCTGAAGTTGGATACAAATGATTTGCTACCCCTGAGGACTAAGTTGGAACGCTACGGATAAGTATGTCACCGTTACCACACTCTTCAGACCAGAACACAGAAGTGCTTTATACTACTATTATTAGGCAGATATCGGTATGGATATATAGATCCCATGTTCTATACAAAGTTGCTTAGAGATATCCATGGGCGGCAGTAACCACTTACCATGTGTGGACTGCGTTCTCGTTTGTTACTTCAATCTTATTAAAAACAACGTATTAGAACCGTCAGTATGTAAGCAATCTGCTGTTATTATTTCCCAAAATCAATTTACTCGTATTTTATCGTAATTATAATAATACCAAAAAGTAGAAAAGAAATAATGTTATTAAGTTCGGAGAATATTGCAAACTAATATAAAAAAGAGTTATAAAGTTTTATAACTAAAATAGTTATTTTAGTTATAAAGTTTTATAACTAAAATAGTTATTTTAGTTATAAAGTTTTATAACTAAAATAGTTATTTTACCTTTAATTCCAAATAATAAAAAATCTCAGTCTTACAATCTAAACAGTTTTTCTTAGTAATAACTCTTTAAGGAAAAAAGCAGTAGAAGTTACGGGCGAAAGGCTAGCATGGTAATAAATATGAGGTGAATTAATGCCTTAAGCCTTTTAATTTGTGTCTTTGTTGCATTTAACATATTCTGCTCTGCAGGCCTTGAGTAATGATAATTTATTTCCGCTCGCCATTGCCCTGAGATAAAATAACTCCCGCCCTACAAAGATAATTTCCTTATTCTTTCATTTTCCACGCTTCGGATTAAAATAATCCTTTGTTTAAGCTCCTTATAGAAATTAATGTTGTGTGCGTTGCTTTGAATAATAGCGTATATAAACATATAATTAAATAAAATGTAGACAACCAACATTTTATTTAATTTCAAAATTATTTTAAAATAGTGCCTTAAAAAAGTTTGCTGTGACACAACGTGAATTGTGATGAATCATGACATAAGTGTCGATTTTTAAATAACATAACCAAATATAATTAGTATATTTAAAGTAATTTTGCTTTCGTTTATTTACACGTACATTAAAATAGTGATATTTATCCTTGTTGTATTTTTATTCTTTTTTAGTTATAATTATTTTAATTTTAATTTAATATAAGTATGTAATATACACATTTACATATATTTTTACTCTAAAAATAAGTGTTCTATGATTTAAAAGCTATCATCAATAATATCGGTCCAATACTCACTACTAAACTGAACAATTTATTTTATTAGCGCCAAAAGAAATATGACAAAAAATAAATGAAGCCACTAGTTACATACATTCTCTCCTCTTATGTAGAACATATTTTTATTAAAAATAACATATTGATGCTGATTTTGTGAGTACAATAGTATAAGATCCGGTTACAAAAGTTCTATTTACATCGGATTTTAAAGCTAGACATTTTTAAGCAATTTTTAAAATACAAATGAGTACAAAGGCTTGCCTGCGACCGCATTATCAGTAAAATTCAATTTAAATTATTAAAATTATGGTATGGTGATCGCTCCGCCACGCGGGTCATCAAAATATATAGTGGTTTAAAACAGATCTACTTAGAAAACACGCGACCAACTCTTAGACTAAGTATTTTACGTTTGTAGACTTGTTATATCCTGTTCTCTTACTTGTAAGGTCGTTAACGAAATTAGTTTTCAAGATTATGAGTCTGTCATACACAAGCAACGAAAAATATTAATTCTGTTCTCAAAGTACGGTATAACAAAAATGTTATTACATAATTTTTTAAGGAAACATTATGAGTATTTGTATAAGTAATCTTTTTTTCATTTCTGTGTATATTAGATGGTACGTACAACAATGTGTAATTATGACGAAATAACGTTGTTTGTTCTGTGGCAATTTTATTTGTATCGCATCGTGTTTTTTAATATAAATGGCAAGGATGCCAGCAAGTTCTTCTTATTCTATGTCGTCGTCATCAACCCATCATTGTCTCACTGCTGGGTACGGGTCTTCTCTCAGGATGAGAGAGTTTTTAGCCCAAAGTCCACCACGCTGGCCAAGTGCGAATAGGTAAACTTCACACACCTTTGAGAACTTTTTTTTTAGAGGTCTCTCAGGTGTGCAGGTTTCCTCACGATGTTTTCCTTCACCGTAAAGCAGAGATAATCAAATTCTAATAAGCTCATCATTTTAAATAAATCAGTGGTTCGTTCCCCAGATTCGAACCACGGACCTGCTATTGACAGGCCAAGTTTTAACTATTACACTATCACTGCTCTATTATTCTATTATCAACCATACTCTTCCTACAGTCAATGTGGTATTCAGTATTCTATCTGTAATATTTAATCTTTAGTATTATATGTTTGTAAAATAAATAAATTTATCTCATATTCGTACGTATTGGGTCATACACGAGGTAACAAGTCAACCAACTAGGTACGCTGTATGTACCATAAAACGGATGTAAGCCAGACTTGGACAGACTATACTGTTTCGGCTTCGTTACGTTTATACGTTTGACAAATACAACAGAATCCGCCGTATTCAAATGAAATCCTTTAAATAATCTCCTCAAATTTACGGCTCAGATCCGACCGGAATCCTAATTCGTAGCTAGAATAGTAGGGCTGCCTTTTCGAGCATCGAATTTATTTTTTTAGTTGGCTATTGATTGGGAAAATTGAATTGAGCTCAACCCTACATAAGGATTTTATTGACGTGACCGTACATGTATATAAAGACGATTACACATATACCCACACTCTGTATAATACACTCAGAATAAAATTTAAAAAATGTTAATGTAATATTCCGGATCAAAACTGATTGTGTTCTTAACAAGCTTACAAATACTAATTATTTTTCATCATGGAAAACATCATGAAATTTCATCATTTTCTATACCCTTAACATTCGTAACGTGACACTTATTCAACCATTTTAACTTTAAAGGATTCCGAGTTTGTTTCTGGATCAAATGAGAAATATATATTAAATTACATACCTTTGCGTAGAAATATAACGAACATTCTACATTTTACACGTCCGTGGCAAAAACGAGCGTGCATATCTAACCGTAGAGGACCGCCACGTGTCCAGCTGGTGTGGATGGAACTTCATCCTTTGACGAGTGGTGCGGTGGAGAAAAGATGACGTAGGCACCAGGTCAAAAAGTTCCTGGTAACACTTACCATTGTAAAGCCGGTAGAATACGCAGAGGGAGCCTATGTCCCTTCGTAGACTTAAAGGTTGGACCATTTCTTTGTCACGCAACCCAAACTGCTGAAATGATTGTTACATATATCATTAGAGTTTTTACAGTTTACAGAAGGATATAATATCTTTCTGTAAACTGTAAAAACTTAAACATATTATGTTACTTAAAAATGACGCCTGCAAATTAAGATAAAAAGGGACGAACGATTTTTTGATCATCATTATAATACGGGTTTGAAATGACCAATTAAAAAAATATATTATACTATTGTTATATTACTATTTTAACAAAAACTATTTAAAAATATTAAATTAAATATCATTATAAAAACAAAAAAATCGTTTTCCATCAAGTCGGGTGTTTTGTTTTAATATTTTAATAATAATAATATTATTCGTTGTGTACAACAAAACAAAGTATGAATACTTTTCAAGTTTCTAAGCACCAGAGGGATGGTAGCATCCCTTTGATTGTTTATTAATCATTTAACCAATGTCCAAAATAATCCGTGCCGTCATTATGGGGCGCTGTCACGCGCGAACGGTTAAGATTATCATTCTCAGCGATAGCGGGATACAAACGAGAAAAGAAAATATAGCTATACATTTACGTCACTTATTCTGTTTTTCGTTGTAATTTTGTACTATGTTTTTAATAAGAATGGTATTAAACGATGTTTTTTTAGCAGATTGTAGTAGCAAACGATCGTGCAGTCCACCTGATGGTAAGTGCTTACTGCCGCCAATGGACTGAGCAACTTCATATAGAACAGGGATTCTAGCTGAAGTTAATCTCAGATGTGTTGCTCCTGACGACTAACTTTCTCTCCTCATAAGTGAGCCGGCAAGCGCACTCTTCCTCCTAAACGCAAGAACTGATTCACGGTAGAAATAGATGTGGCGGTGGTACGTCCCTTGTTATACAACACTGATTCTACCACCTGGTAAAATGTATACAATGTAGTAAACTGTTACTTGTGTATGTCCACAATCAACTTTTTAAAAACAAAAGCTGACCATAGAAGCATTCTTGAAGAATTCAGTCTTGAAGACTAATATCGCCTCGTAGGAAAGTTTAAGCGTGTTTACTCTTTGTGTTTCGACTTTAGAAGCTCCACTACACCATTTTCTGCCCAATAACAGCAGTGTTATGCGCCGTTTTACCGTGAAATGAAGATAAAATTACATATAGTAATATATGATATGATTAGAACACACCAAAACGCTTTCTACACACACTAGGATTTTCTCCTGTGTCGTAGGTGCCATGGACACTGTCCCTGTAGTTCCAGACCCGAAATTGGGCTACGGTATCTCCTGCCTGTCGTAAGAGGCGACTAAAAGGGACTTCCGGGGTTGTGGGCGGCAAGAGAGTGAGCTCGAACCGTCCAGCCAAGCGACTCCGGGAAGGACGACGGCATGTGTGGTCGCTTGCCGTCGTCACATCTGAAAGCACGGTGAGCGGAAATACTCACCGGTGAGAGCCCGAGAGGGGCATCGCGCTCGGAGGACTCCGGTTGTATTCCGTTGGAGATCCCGGAGTCCTCCATACAACGCTGAGGACGGCCACCGGGGGTTTTTAGTGCGGTAAAAATCCCACATAACCCGGCGTTGCTCCCACGGCATCGGGTACCTTTTGAAGGTTTCCCCCTCGTTACAAAAAAAATGTGCCATGGACACAAAAAGACAAATATACGAACACCCAGACCCAAGACAAAAATCTAAACTAATCATTCATATTTCTGTCTGGCCGGGAATCGAACCCGAGACCCACAGCGCATCAGACCGGTATGGTGACCGCTCCGCCAGGCGGGTCGTCAAATCGTCGTCATCATCGTCGTATAAGATACTTCAACATAAACAGGAATTTTAGCATAGAATTGGATATTTTACCCATTACCCAATCTCCTTCATCATTCGTCCCATTACGAAGTCGGAGCACGCTCCAATGGTCGAGATTATCATTTTTCTGCGACACTGGAGGTTCGCTTAACTCAATTATTCCTTTGAGATGTAGTTAAGTATTTATTGTCGACTGATTGAATGAAGGTTCTCTCGGTGGACTATCGATTGCTTTTATGCTGTTGCAACTCGTGTCATGTCCCATGACGTTAATTGACAACGACGTTATACAAATATTTATTGATGTAATGTTGCATATATTCATGTAGGTAAGACTGAAATGGGGGGGATTATATTATGGAACTATTTAATCTGTTTAATTGTTTCTTCTACATATAAGTTATTTTTGTATATTCATACTATCTTTACCCGCGACTGCGCTCGCGTTAACTAAAAATAATAACTTGCACCTAACCTCAATTATTGAAATAGTTGTAGATTTTTAGATGTTTTAGACGTTTTAGATCAGCAAATAAATGATTGTTTTTATAATTATATTGTTTTGTAGGTCTTTATTATTAACATTATTGTATCGTATAAGTAAGAAAACTAAAAAACATGAGATAAACAAAAAATGTAAAACAGCTTTTGGCAAAGGAAGATGTCCCGCAAGGCTAGGTGATCATACCTGGGGAGCGGCATTGTTCCGACAGTCTCTGTATCGTATTTTTATGTATGCTAGACGTTGAGAAAACTGATAGCCTGATCAGAATACGTTGGCGCTTGCTCTTGCTGAGTAGCGGGAGTTCGCAACAAGCTGAAGTTATAGTCAATAAGATGCATTAATTTGAACACCTTGAAGTTGCTAGATTTTAATTTTTTTTTTGACAAAAATCGTGTCCGCCAATATATAAAACAAAAAAAAGCATCTTATGTTTTTTCTAACACCGCTAAGATTCATGAT
>DWNE01003409.1:0-16741 GCA_018249875.1 Cecropterus toxeus | reverse complement strand
TTATAGGCGAAGACAGCATGCGAATAATGAAAGCGAGTAACATAGCTGTAGGAGCAGTATTATAATAATTACAATATTAAGCGATTTAAATTTAATAAATTATTAATATTTAACGTACAATAATAAAAGAAGAGAAAAAAAATATCGTTAAAACAAATAATGTCAAAAAATTGCAATATAAATTAATGATTTTAAATTAATTTGTCAAAGCAAAGAACAAATGAATGTGTAAATTATTTAATTTGAAATGAAATTGAATTTGTTCAATTTGAAATTAAATGTAAAAAATTATCTGATGTAATAAATTAATTTAAGTTATCATAACTAAACGTAATAATAAATAAGTAAAAATAATTCAAAAATTATAGGACATGCTATAGCGGTGGAGAACGGCATATAGATTCAACAATTGCCTTCTTAAACTTGCGAATATTATATGCAAATATGTCGATATCGCCGTGGTTTGAGATGCTATTTAGTTCACGAACCATCCTGTTGAGGGGCGCATTTTGACCGAGATTTGTGTTACAGTGTGAATCTACGAATAGGTTAAATCTTGATGCTCTTGGCAGTTTAGAGGGAGCATAAAAAGTAAGCTGTGATAATAGTTCAGGCGAGTCAATTACACTATTCGCAAGTTTAAAAAGAAACATTGCATCAAGCATTCGTCTACGATTTGTGAGAGACATCATGTTGAAATATTTAAGTCTGTCAGCGTATCCCGGGATGGTTCTTCCTAGGTTGCATGAATAACTAAGATGCCACAGAAAACGTTTTTGAATGGCTTCGAGTCTCTTATTATAAACTTCGTATAAGGGATTCCAGGCCACACTGCAGTACTCCAAGCCACTGCGAACCAGAGAATTGAAGAGCAGTATTTTGGTTTTGGGGCATTTAAAATCCTTACAGTTTCTTAATAAAAAACCCAGACATTTAAAACCCTTTGCGCATATTTTATCTATATGGGTATGAAATCTCAGTTTATTGTCCAGTTCAACACCTAAGTCACGTAAGTTGTCTACCTCCATTAGAGTGTCTTTACGTATTTTGTACTGGTAATGGACTCGATTGTTTTTTCGAGAGAAATTGATTGAAAAGCACTTCGATGCGTTAAGGTCCATGTCGTTTCTAAGACACCAAAATGTAAGTCGATCAAGATCTTCCTGCAAGAGAGCCGAATCGGAATAGGAGTTAACAACTTTAAAAAATTTTAAGTCATCCGCGAACATATAATATTTACTGTAGTGAAAACACTCACCAATGTCATTAATGAAAATATTAAAGAATAAAGGACCCAAATGAGATCCTTGCGGTACGCCGGAGCGTGCATAAAAGGGATCAGATGAGTAGCCGTCAACTACAACACGGGACCTTCTGTTGGATAGGTAAGATGCACACCAGCCCAACAAGGGTTCAGCAATTCCATAATTGGCGAACTTGCGAAGAAGTAAATGATGATTTACGCGATCGAAAGCTTTACTGAAGTCTGTGTAGATTGCATTGATAGAGGATCGCTTATCCAGTTCCATTGAGACAATATTAACGAAAGAGACTAGATTTGTAGCGGTTGACCTGCCCATTGTGAAGCCGTGTTGGTTAGAATTTATCAATTGCTTAAAATGCCAAGCCAAGGTGGGATAAAGAAGCTGCTCGAGTACTTTCGCAAACACCGGAAGAATAGAAATTGGTCTGTAATTTGTAACCAGTTCCTTATCCCCAGTTTTATATAAGGGAACAACTAATGCAAGTTTCCAGTCAGAGGGGAAGGTGCCTGTGTGTAGAGATCTATTAAATATGATTCGCAGTGGCCGAGCAAGAGCATCAGCGCATTTTACTATAAAAAAAGCAGGTAATCCATCGGACCCTGCACCTTTGTGAATGTCAAGTCTTTTTAGAACCTTTATTACTTGATCATCTCTGAACTTGATGGACGATAAGTAGTGATTTGTCGATGCAACTACATGATAGCTGTCAAGTATTGGAAAATCTCTAAAAGAACTGTTGTAGGCTTTTGAAAAGTTTTTTGCGAATAATTTACAAATGTCTTTACCATCGGAGGCTGATTCGCTATCTAGAGACATCTTAGCAGGATAGTTACTATTATATTTTTTCTTGCTTTTGATGTACGACCAGAAAACTTTTGGGTTAGAGCGTAAGGATTCTTCAAGACGAGAAATATAATTACTATAACAGGAGGTCATGAGACGTTCGGATCGTTTTTTTGCCAAATCATATGATAAAAGGTCCAGAGGGTTATTGTTAAATTTGCGTAGTTTGTTTCTGTACTTAAGCTTTTCCTTTAGAAGTCTAATTAGGTCGCGAGAGAACCAAATAGGATACTTTTTCGACTTAGGACTCGACTTAGGAACGTATCGATCTATAGCTTTGCGAAGATGACTGTAAAATATCTGCAGCATATCATCCACAGCAGAAATACCTTTAAACTCTTCGAACCAGTTTATTTCATTGAGGTATTTATCTATATTAATGTAATCGGCCTTAAAGAAGCAAAAATGAAGATAAGTATTGGGAGTGAGTCTAATGTTAGAGTTCAGAGAAATACTTAACTTAATAGGGGGGTGAAGTGGGTCGATTGCCGAGAGGGGGCTAATGTTATGGTCAAGACTAATAATATTGTGGTTGCATAATATTAAATCGAGGATTTTGCCTTTGTTGTTAGGAACGTTATTGTATTGTCTTAGGCCATTAAGTAAAATAAAATCAACAAGCATTCTAGTGTATAAACTGTTGTTAATGTTTCTGATGACTGACTTGGAGTCATTCGAGAAATTCCAATCTATTGTACCAAGATTAAAGTCACCCATGAATAGAACATTTGCAATGTCGTTCTCTTCGAAAACTTTATTTGAGTTCGATATAAATTCCTGCAGGATATGGCGTTGAATAGGCGGTGGAAGATAAACTGCGCATATATGTATGGGTTCAGTCTTGCCTTTTTTATCAATACAATGAATTTGGACCCATAGATCCTCACATTTTGACTCGAATCTCTGTAAGCGACTAGAATGAAATCGTTTAGACACTGCAATGGCTACCCCACCCCCGGCCTTATTACTATGGAAACCGCTAGTCTCCCTGTCACGTCTATATACAACATATCGGCTGTCAAATAATTCTGAATCAAAGACGCTACCGTTCAACCACGTTTCGCTTAAAGTAATTACATCAAAATTGTTACAAACGACGTTATTAAAAAATTGTATAGTTTTAGTTTTTAACCCTCTTACATTCTGGTAATAAAATTGTATCATATATGTATATAAAGCTAGTTAATTAAATAAATATTATGAACAACCAATTATTAAAATGAAATTAAGAATCCGAAATATTTAAATTTATTTGACAATATGTACTTCTGAACTATTCTTGTGTTAAAATGTACTACTTAAATTGTTTAAAAACGTTGTGTCCTTCACTAAAATAAAGCTAGAGTTCTCAGTTTTTCTCAAAAACACTTTACCGTCGCGTACCCACACAAATTTGAAATTTAATTCTTTGGCCTTCCGACGAGCAGCGGCATGCAGGGCCTTGACTTCAGCAGTGAGATGCTCAGTAACAAATACAGCTGTCTTTTTTCCGCCGTAACCTAGGTGGCTGGTGTTGAGCTTATCGCTGGGGTTGTTCCGGTTGAACTTGATGACACCAGCTAGAAAGGTGTCCCGAAGCCGACGGGTAGCGAATTTGACCAAGATCGATCTAGGTCGCGGCGTAGCTGGGTTCAATTTCGCTATACGACTACAGTATTGAATGTCAGCATCAGAGACTGGGCATTTAATAACGTTGCCTAGTTGCTGCACGGTATTATATAAAGTTTCGTTACTGTTTTCAGGAAGACACTGTATTTCTAAGTTATTGGCACGTGACAATCGCTCGACCTGTTGCAAACGGTTCGTTATATCAGCAGTGGAATTGCGTAGCTGTTCATTTATGGTCAACTGCTGCTGTATAAAAGCTTTCTGGGATTCGTTTTCCTGGGATAATTTGATATATTCTGATGTACAAACCGCTAGCGACTCTTCGAATTTATTCAATTTCGACTGAATATCCTTTAACGCGGTATTGAATTTTCTGTCAAGCTCCTCCCTTATAATTTCTCTAATTAAATCGGCAGATAAACAGTTACATCCACTCGAAACGAAGTCACGAGGTTTTGACCGTAGTGTGACGTTGTCGTAGTTCGTCTGTAGTCCAGGTGAGCTTAATGACGTTTTATGAGCATTGGGCAGTGTACTACAGCGTATTGGTGTATTTGTATTATCACCTGACTTAGGCTCCTTACATCGACAGCACGGACAGACCCAAGACTCTTTAAAATCTTTATTGAGATTTTCAAACTCTTTCTTATTGAAGTTTACACATGTATAGTGGTACTTGTCAGAACACCGGCAGCAGTTTAAAAATGATATGCCTTTTAAATTGTTCGGACAGCCAGAGCATTTTTGTACATTCATTGCATAAATTACTACAATTCGCTATTGTCAAAAAAAAAAAAAAAAATGTGGTTCACCAGGATTTGAACTCACGTCTCTTGCGCGTCGGTATTGCGCCCAGCGCCCACTACTGTACCTTTACGACTATGCAGTACGTATCGACTTCACGCGAAAAAAGTTATCTCTTGAGGTTCAGGTCTATATCTTCTCAGTTTTTGTTCTATTGTATGACTAATCTCTGATGAGTCCAAAGTTCAACTTATTATTCGCCTGGTAGAATTTTTTTGCACAAACGGAATATTTCAACAGTATTTTTTCACTTTTCGACTAATTTATGCACTGTTTTACTATTATAAAGTGGCAATTTACTAGAGTTTTAGATTCTGATTAAAATGGTATAACATTTAAGGCAAGAATATCGGGTTTAACACTGCTATTGAATTAAAAATTACTCAGAACTACAGCAACACGTATCTACTTCGCTAGTTCACGGACAACTCATTGTCCATACTCATTGTCCATCCTCTTAAATCTTGTTTGCAAATATATACAATGTTCAAATACGGGAAACTTTCATCTTTAGTATATTTAAATTCAAAAACAACTATACCTTTGGTGTCTGCAATATAACTCCAAACGCAGAAAAAGTATCATATAGCAATTTCTCATCTACTTCAGGATCCAAGTTTCCTATGAAGACGTTGGCTCCTACGTCTAAGTTCTTCTGATGGGCTGACGCCTTGTTCACTCTGACTGGCTTACCATACAGCTTGATCATGTTCATAACCTAGAATATATGTTTAATTAGATACTGTAAATATTACACCTAGTAAGAGGGCCTCCATTAATAATGTAAGACATTAAAGCTGTGTGCCGTACCAATTGCTTCAAAACCCACCCTGATTTCAGATAAAATCTTATTGAATCTCATCATTATCAAATCACTTAGGGGATACCAATAATGTCCAATATACACACATGCTTAACATTATGTGATTTTTTTTTTCACCCAGAAACCATGTAAAATTGGCAAAACAGAATGCATTCGATTGAATATAACATGTTAATCTATTTTTTAACAATCTTATGTCTGATTAGGGGATGGAGTTCGAGATAAATCTCATTATATCCCATTAAGTGGGAATGGTGGGTTAAAAATAGAGAAAATAGTGTTTGGTAATTGATAAAAACGCCCTATGGAATCAAAATACTGACCTGACTCCAAGCTTCTGTTTGGCATGTATTAAAAAATAATGCATTTAGGAAATGTAACATGTTTGCAGCAGATACAAAGCAAAATCTAATTGGATTACTTACAGGAGTGAGCATATGAAACCTACTTATATGGCTGCCATTCAGTTTATAAAATTTGTAAGTAACAAATAGTAAATTCTAAATTAGTCTGTCAAATCTATGAGTATGCTATGTGTAGAAAGCGTGTTTAAATCTCACTCAAATTAGAATGCAAGATGCATTTACTTTACATTCATATTGTAATGAAGCAGTAGCTGTGGCAGCTGTACTACATAATTCAAAGTATGATTTAATGAATTGTAACCGTATGTGAATAACATTCTAACATTTGAATACTTAACAACCTTTACTGTCATTTGCCTGAGAATTTCTTTATGTAAAAAAAAATTACCTTAATTGCATAATCTGCATCTTCTTCTCCCATGAACTCAACAAAACCATATCCCTGATGACTCTGAGTTACTCTATCTTTGGGCATGTGTACATTGACTGAAAATTAAATAAATACTATATAAATAAAATACCTAAAACACATACCATTTATATACATTTATACAAACGAGATTAAAAAAAACAAGAAGATCACAGGAAATACAAACATTTTTACTAAAAATATTTAGGACTTTTATATTAAACCTTCTTGGATGAATAAATACATATGCATAGTTTGTCAAGAACCACAGATATTAAAAAAATATATAATAGGTGTTATTCTTACCTACTGGTCCAGCTTGTACAAAGAGCTCCCAAAGCAAGCTTTCCGACACTCTGTCGTCAAGCCCACCAACATAAATAGTAGCATCTGAAAAAAGGGGAAAAGATTATTGTTTTTTCTGATTAAAGGTAAGTGTTTTTATCATGTATCATGTGAGTCTATGCCTCCACACATGAAATGTGCATGTGGTGTGCATAACAGTAATAAAAGGATGTACGGAATTACAGGATGCAAGTAGCACACATGCATACTACATTTACACACATCACATAGAAACCATATACCATAACATAAAACCATAACATAGAAATAGTCTTTAGAGACTAACACTATTTTGAGCTTTTTTATTTATAAAAATGAGCATGCAGTCCAACTGATGGTAAGTGGTTACTGCCATCATGGACATCTGTAAGCAACTTCATATAGAACAGGGGTTCCGTCTGAAGTTAATCACAGATGTGTTGCTAATCCCAAGGACTAAGATGGTAGCTTAACACACCTTTCTACCGAAACGCAAGAACTGCTTCACGCTAGAAATCGGTGTGGCAGTGTTGCTTCTCGGTCGAACTACGTTGATTCTACCACATTACATATTACAGATTGACTGCTCTCACTTTGGTTAATGTAAGGTGAATTGGGGTAATATCGGATCTGGGGTAAAATGCGTCGACTGGAATTGTAGCTGAATCTTTATAAAAATTGCTGTATCAAGTGGGTACAAAATTTTCATGGCTTGGTATATAAAGTCGCCAATTTTTATAAATGTGGTCAATTTAGTCCACGATTTTAACTGTACGGCTTTACACTAACAACAATGTTGCCCGACTTACCTTAAGAAGTCTTAGGTGTTCAGGTTACCTTACGATGTTTTCCTTCTACATAAACCAGTGATAATTAATTGGTAAATAGAACATAATTTCTGAAAATTAGTGGTGCGTGCCTGGCATTCGAACCTCGAACCCTCGATTGAGAGGCTGAGTTTCAATCATACGGCCGTCGCACCGTATTATAGTAAACGTCATATATGCTAGCGTGGCAGCATATATCAATTGTTTCTAACAAAATAAAAGGAATGTACATATTCATTACCGCCATCTTTACAATAGGGATATAATTATACTATGCTTGCGTAGAACATTTTCATAGATACGCATAACTCATTATTTTACAAAAAGTGTATTATTATTACTCAGCAACTCATAATACTTAAAGTTTGTATTAAGCCGACCCGAATAAACAAACGCTTATAACCTCAAACATAGCGTCCCTCTTGAAAGTGAGTTAGGTAATATATTCTTTTGAGTTATTACCTTGATTTCTTTCGGCAATTGGACCAGCCGCCATTGTCACAATCACAATATATTACTTAATTACCATGAATTACGGTATATTATGGAATTACAAATAGTATCAGTAAATAAGTTGTTAAATGACAAAGGTACAAGTCAAAAGTCACAGCAATTGACAGCATAACAGTATTAACAGTACAACAATATATAATGTACTCTGTGGTACAACACTGAGCGGTGACAACTAACAAAATATCATTGCCAATAAAATTGTTATTATTTAAAATGTTTTTAGGGTTTTTGACTTGGCGCTTTAAAGCCTAACTTCATTAATTCGCGACCAATTTTTACCAAATCTATATCAAATATATCTTTACCAAAGAGCCAATCACTCTTCGGCTCAGACGGTTTTGAATTATATCTTTACATCTGAGTGATATGGTTCAATAAATGAACGAAACGATTAAGGTGAATAAAATGAATTAAGATACGTGACATAGTTGCCAACATTACTTTTAAGGAATTCTTTCTATAGACGAGAAAACTTTTTTTTCGTCCTTTTGTGTAAAAAATAGAATATTTCGATAAGAAAAAAATCGTACACATTAAAATAGTGTTTAATTTGAACTTTTTCACTAGTAGAATAGTCAATTTAAACTTGACCGAAATACAAAAAATGTCAAGATATAAGCATACCGCAATTATATCTTTAGACATATATTGACAAAGAACGTTATGACTCCGAGCAATAACTTACATCATCAATGAGCTATTAATATAAAAGAATGATATATATCTCGAGTTGAAAAGATACATATCACTCTTATCATTCTAGTCATGCATTTTGCGCATCTCTAATAGTTATCAAGTAGCAGTATAGTGGATTTGGCGCTCTATATACTCTATAGAGCGCCAAATCCACTATACAAGATAATAGCGTTAAGTAAATCAGTTATTTACAGTAAATCAGTAATTTTTAAAAAACGATATCGTACTTTTTTCATATTTAAAACGTTTAATTTTAGTTATGAAGTATATTATAAAGTACTTATTAAAATAAGTTAGTTTATAAACATCGGCTGATTTATATAATGTAAAAATAATATAAAATATAAAATAAAATGATATAAAATAAAAATAATAATAATTATATAAAATCAATCGAAATTTGAAGTTATTTGTTAATAACTAAAAACATTAAAGCCATAATGCCACATCCGCACGTTTGCCACTTGCTGCACACTCAAAACCTCTACAAACGTTTGGCTCGATTTTAGAAATAATACATCGCCATCCACACGCTTACAAATGATTTAGTGTGTTCTGAAGAGACAAGCATGACGAACGTAATGAACATTGAGCTTGTATCGGCTATAACATCCGATTTTAGTTATTAATATTTATTTACTATGTTATTATAACCAAAATAATTTCTTTCTTAGTTTTTAATTCCTTTAGTGGCTTTTTTAAAAATCAAATCCGAAATGCATGGTTCTGCTTAGAAACATTACAGAAGCTCGATACGTATTTACTTGACTGTCACTCATTTTGTACACAGCGAACGTACGTAAATACACCACCAGTACACAAATGAGTATGAGTACGCGCAACACAAACACCCTATCCACACTTTTGAACTTGTAACGGTTTGTTGAGGTTTGGTTAGCGTGCGGACGCAGCACAAAGTATCAGCTAAAATTGCCAGACATTAAAATAAGTATCTAAAACCTGCTAAAAAGACAGGCTTCCAGATCCTGTCTCTTATGGTCACACTGTACCAACTTTTACAACATAAAGAGTTAAAGACCCTAAGTTGAATGTATATGATTGTCTCTTTTTAGCACAGCAAAACATATATTCAAAAGAGTAGTTTCGGCAAATCTGTACAACTTCTACTTATTGGTTCGGCTTTGTTATTCCTCTGAGTATTTCTAAATAATCCAATTTATCTTTATCTGTATTGTATGAGAATCAGGCGCCAATGGAAGTGTTGGTGTTGTGACTGTTGTGACTTGTGTACATAATAAAAATCACCTGTTTAGTGCATTCAATTCTCATATCGGTGTTTTTTGTATTTCGTTTAAAATTCGTTTTGTGGTTTAGGGTGAAAATGCAGAGTTCTTCAGATTTAATTTTCTCGCTGTTGCGTTTTAAAGACGACGATTATTCTGACGAGGAACCAGAGTCCCAAGTAATAGAACAGTTTGTTCAGAATGTTGAAGACTTCAGTTCTCAGTATGGGAGTGAAATAAGTGCTTCATATACGGCATGTAATTTACGTGGGCCGCCTTCGAATTTTCCAGACTATGGAGACTATCCACAGGCCTTTGTTATGGTGAGTAAATTGAATTTTTTATTACCCTATCATGCCACTAAAGTTTATTTGTGTTATTTTTTTACATTGCATTTTTAAATCATTTGTAAAAGTTTATTTTTGTACAATAAGTTCTGTATATTATTTACATAAAAATTGTGGTCGTATCTTGTATACTTTAATTATTCATGAAAAAAAATATAGAATTAATTGTTAGATTGATTCTAATAGGAATCTTAATATTTTTGAGGTAGAACTTTTTTAACAAACTCATTTTACAAATTTGTTAATTCAATTAAAAAATATTTTTCCAATTAGAACAAATTTACTTACATACAAATAAAATATTTAAACACTTATAACATCAGTATTGCTTTTATCATAATCACATTACAAATTATCAAGTAATATTTGAACTACAACTTCATACAAACATAGAAAATGCCCAATTCTAAACCTATTTCAATTTTTTCTATACGCAGCGAACTTACGGCACTTGGTGGGATGAAGCGCCCTCAGTACAAAGGGAATACATGCCACAGAATGCAAACGCCATATGCAGCCAGGATTTTGTTGGTGTGTATTTATATCTGAAATCAATACTGACACCTGATCTTTGCTTCGTAGATCAATTACTTACAATTATATTATAGTTTGTCACAATATGCCACTAGGAAATGAAGTTTTGAAGTCAAGCATGTCAGTATTAAGTCAACAATTAATAGTGTTAAGTGTTAAGAAGGGAGTTTTTTTTTGTGGCCATTATATTTGAAGTCTGATCAGTACATACAATATAATACAATAATAAATATTTTTGGTATGTTTTTAACAGTAACGTTATTCTATCTAACAATCAAATTTTAAACCCCCTGTTAATTCAGAGGAACAGGGAAATTAATTTTTGACTTGTGTAATATTTTATAGTTTTGTAATTTTGTAAAAAAGGGTTAATTGGATTATTTTTAAATTTACACACTTGACTGGACTTGGATAATCTAACTTAGGTATTAGAAGGAAGGGAATTGGAATCAGTTTTTGCCTTGCCCGCTTCACTGGTTCTGAAGATCTAACTTAGGTATAACAAAGAAGGGGGTAATTGGATCTTTTTAAACTAAATGCTTGAAAGGACATGAATGTCTACCTTAGTTCTAGGAAGAAGGTGGTAATTGGATTTTTTTTACTTATATGCTTGACTGGCACTGATAATCTAACTAAGGTATTAGAAAAACACCCTTCCTAATTGGATTTATTATTTTGTAAAGATATAGCATTTTAAGGGACCCTTTTGTAATCACTGTTTTTTTGTACTTGATTTTAGGTCATGTGCTACTTAAAATTATAATAGTTTATCTCCCAAATGTATTAATACCTTTAAAGCTGTACCACAGACTAAGATAGAAAGAGTCAAGTAAATAAATAAATGTCATAATTTTTTTTAACATTATATTTAATTATGTGGTGTCTTGCAATATATGTAATACAAAGTACACCCAGTAAATTACTAATAACTGAAAAACAGATGTATTTTGTAATTAAAATTTAAGTCTATCAGAGCGTCATTTAAAGATATATGAAATTGAAAGGTTTATATAATTAAAAGATAAATGGTTGTAGGCTATTATCATTATTACAAAAATGATCCATTTTAATATGTAAAAGGTACCCACAATACAAAGTAAAAAAAATTACTGCCATTTTTCGACTGACTATTCTTGTGCAATTTATTATTTCACATTAGTTTCATTGCAATGTTGTTTTTGACAGAAGTGTCATTCCAAAGAGCAGTGTATCCATTAGAAGTGGCAGTGTTTGAGACATACAACCCAGGTGCGTTGGTTCGTATATGGGCATTGGGGACCACATCATGGGTGCTGTTATGGGAGGGTGAGCCTGATTATGCAGGGGATACACCGAGGATATTCAGTCCACCCATAAGGCAGATGAATGTCTCTACTAGGTGAGTTCAGCTTTTTCTTGTCTTGGTGTTGCTTTCCTAGAAATAGTGAAGTATTATTATTGTGTATATTATAAAGTATTAAGTAGGATGTTATGGGATTCTGTAACCGAAACTGTCGAATATTCCAAGTAAAAATCTATCAGAAACCATAAATGAATTGGTAAAAAAAATGTAAACATGCAGTATCAAGATTACACAGGGTAAGAAAGGCTTTTGCGAGATTTCTTTTGATTACTCCTTTTAATCCAAACTATATGATTTGACTTATCAATTCAAACCACCTATGGCAGGTCGAACGCATAGCATTGACTATGCTTTATATTTTTTGCTATATTTTTAAAATTTCTTGGAAATGTAATCCATATCTGAAACTATTCGAAATTATGAAATTGGTAATATTTTTATTACTACTATCTGTATAATAATTCCTGATATCCATAATATCCCTGATTCATAATAATTATGATATTTTTTTGGCATTGCAATTCGAAACTTTACATTTAGAATGCTTTATGATGTTTTACAGGAATGGTTTTGAACATTACATATACATACTTTTATTTTTGTATTCATTTGCTCTGAAATAGCATATGCTTCTCAAACTTTACTTTATGTTTTTCGTTTTATTTTATTTTCATTCAGGATATTAAGATTAGAGTTCAACCATAGACTCCTTCCATACTACACAGAGCTCGACGCCGTGTTGCTCAGAGGGAAGGAACCAGCTAGGCGTGTGAAATTGAAAAACGACTTCTCATATTCATCGCCGTTCTATAAGAAAACACAGCCGGTTGTCGAAAAAGGTAAGCGGGATGTTATAAAGAAAAATAGATCTTAAATGCATGATACAATACAGGAATATATTTAGTTTCGTCAAATATGCACTAGGATTGAATGTTGGAAGTGTTGGAACATCGTATCTACATCTAGGATAACATAGGATCCAGGAACTAGGATTATTAGACATTAGAACGTGCTTTACAGTTAAGCGTTGTTCTAAAGACCAAGCGTTGTATTTTGAACATCTCCCCCTTCCCTGAAATGATCGCGTGATTGGAATACGCCCCCTAACTTGAATGATCGTGACTGTAATTATTTAATTTATTATAATTTTTATGTACTTATTTAACTTAGTTTGAAAAAAAAAAGGTATTTCCGAAAGAAAACCAGAGGTTCAAAATTGTAGGATTTGTTAGGTTGTGCGCATCTTAACATAAAGTAGGGACGCCTAATGAAAACATTTTTACTGTAAACTTCAATATTTTTAATTTAATCATACTTATCAAATCAAAATATGTATATTACTGCAGAAGAGGGGTTCACATATTGCGAACCTCTTCTACAGATGGTCTTATAACATCAAAAAAATTTTCTTTATAAATTAAATCTAAATAGGTCTGTTACCTTAACAGTCGACTGTAATATATCAAGTGTGTTAATTATGTACATAATATTATTATAATCGGACTCTTTCCCTAGAGATTTAATGAGGTCGCAACGTAACCGTTTTTCTATATTTCTCAACATGATTACTTATAATTAGGGACAGTGGATATTTCTAAACAGTTTACTAATAACCGAGCTATCATTCATTACTAGCAACTTTTCCTACAATTATTACTATTTCCTACAGTTATTTCAATTTTAAGGTTTTGTCAACCTTTTACGTGTAAAATGTGCAATTATTTTTCAATTATGAACTGAAATGCTCGCAATTGCAGTCACGCGAGAACACAAATTCAATGGTAAGTGATAAAAAACAAATTGGTTGAAGTATTACTTCCTTATTGCTCGCTGATAGGAAATTTATGTGGTAATGTTGAGATGATAATATGTTTTGCTATTTATCAATCTATCGTTATTAATATGATACATTTTAAATGAACTTAATAAGTGGCAGTTTGTAGACTGCATTTCTGAATGACAACAAATTTGATGAAATTTAAATTTAATTTAATGTTCGGGCAACTTTCAGCTTTAACGGTAGTGAAGTAACTTTATCGCTACCTATATGCTATACTAGCTGTGCCACGCAGTTTAACTCACTACAACATAAGAAGACCAACAAACTCACATAGCGCGATGTTATATATCCTATAGCCTTCCGCAATAAATGGACTATTCAACACAAATATTTTTTCCATTCGAACCAGTAGTTGCTGAGTTTAGCGCGTTCAATCAAGCAAACAAACTCTTCAGCTTTTTAATATTAGTATGACTTAGCAATTATACTCGTTGCAATTGTCGTGTCGTAGAAATTTAGATATAATTTCATCGTAAAAGAATACGACCTCGATTATTTATCGCGCACTAAAAGTTTTTACGCTTTTTTACATTTTTTATATTTACTTATAAACTTCGAATAATACATGTTTATGTTTAGCGATATTTGCAATTCTGCTTTTATTAAACGAGCAACTACTCCTAGTATTAGACAATTTCATTATTTCTAATGTAATAGTCGAAGCTGAAGATTATACCTAATCTGCTTTAAACTAAACACAAACACTATTCAAGTATTCACACATTTTTTCTGCTGTGCAATCTGTTCAGGTTTTTATCACGAGCCATCAGTTTTATTGTCTTCAACCACACAATTATAATATAAAAAACGTAACAATAACTTCTTGTACGTTTGTTTGAATAACGTAGGTATGTTTCTGAAGTAATGCGATAATTACGGGCCATTTAACATTTGTACATATTGAGTAGGTGCTAGGTGTAGTTTTTAGCAGTAGTACTTAATGTTTATTGCAGTCTAAATCTAAAAATATGGTACTAATCATCAACTTACGAATATTACAAATATGAAAAATAGAAAAATGGAATACATTTTATATTATAGATGCAGCAAATAAGCATACGTATCACTTGATTTTAAGTATTATTTGCTCGACATGAATATCTGTAATTAACTCCAAATAGACTTGGGTCTAAAGTTTGTTGCAGTGAGTTTTGGGTTTGGACCCAAGCCGGGCCGATGATGAATTTAGATTTATATTCTGCTTCTGGGTGTTTGGGTAATCCTCCATGGCACCCACGACACAGAAAAAGTCCTAGTGGGGTTATGAATCTAGAAAATGTATATCCAGTATTTTCAATCTTTTTTATGAGAATATTTCCTTTGATACTTGGGAGTAAATTGGGAGTATATAAAAAATCGCGTAACATAACGAGTACCATTTTGTTGACTTTGTATTAATATATTTTTTTAATTTGCTATTTTTACCGAAGTACCTAGTTCTCGTGACCCCCCAGAGGCATTACGATTTTCCAGGGGGTCGTGACCCACAGTTTGGAATACACTGATCACATTGAATCAAATAAACGTCCTGACGTATTTGGGTAGAAAGTCCCTGTATCTAACAATTAACGAGTTTGTTACGTTTGTTTACATACAATATATATTCCAGGTTCCCTACTGAACAGGGTGATCGCGTCCAATTTGCACGAGACCGTCGTACCTTCAATGGTAGGATGGCCGAAGGAGAAATCGATAGACACGGGCCCTCTACTCGGCGATTTCCAACGGTTGCCAGTGAGTAATCCAATTTAGATGAAGTATTTCTAGGAATGATTCAAGAGAAGATAATATTGACTTTATATGAATGTTACATGTATGATATCAATTGGGGCTGTCCGTGCTTTGGTTTTTGTTTCAATCACATATATCTCACTAGTTTTATGTATATAGCTTGCAAGATTTTTTTTATTAATATGAAGTAGCAAACGAGCAAGCAGCCCATCTGATGATAAGCGATTACTGCCGCCTATGGACATTTGTAAGCAACTTCATACAGAACAGGGGTTTTATATGAAGTCTTTTACTGATGCGTTGCTACTCCCGAGGACTGAGATGGTCGCCTAGTATAAAAGTGAGCCGGCAACCACACCCTCCCACTGAAACGCAAGAACTGCTTCACGCTAGAAATAGGTGTGGCGGTGGTACTTTCCCGGTCGAACTACATTGGTTCTACCACGTGGCAGAGCGTAATAATTGTATATATAACATGCATTTATTTATGTTTGTCTTGTTTATATTATTCTTTCGTATTTTTTAGCGTTAGCGTAATAAAGCGTTAAATCATGTTAACGGTTTATTTGAAAACAGTTACGGTTGCTGCAACATATTGAATTTCGATACTATAAATAACAGTAACAAAATAAACTATAAATAATACTTCTATAGTTAATGTTTTACAACCGTATCGAATTGCTAGACGTTACTGTGATTTAACGAGCCTCGTAATGCCATTAAACTTGACCTCGCTAACCTACTGATTCATAGGTTTAAATGTGGTGCAAGAGTCAGTATCAACAAATAGAATTGTAGTTACTAATAGACTGTCGATATTCTTAAGTGTGTATAGATAAATGTACTATTACGGGGTTTATCAAAATTGCAAACTTGTGCAATTTTATTATCTACTAATATTATATTATATGTAAATAAATTTGAATGACTGTGATTAAGTATGTTTCAAGTATTCCACAATCGTAGGAAGACATATTACAGAAGTAGGATTCGAAATAATCGTATTCCCATTTCATTATATACCTATGAGGTAGGGATGTGACTTGACGTGAATCGATGTTTATGCAAAAAAATAATCGATTTTTTGTTGTTTTCAATTTTGACAACAAAAAAAAAAACGGCAATATGGACAATACGTAACTTGACTACCAAAAAAAAAACGACAATATCTATATCTTGATCACCAAACAAAAATATAACCTAAAACTTATATAACCTAAAATAAA
>DWNE01003408.1:0-16746 GCA_018249875.1 Cecropterus toxeus | reverse complement strand
CACGCTAGAAATAGGTGTGGCGGTGGTACTTCCCCGGACGAACTACTGATTCTACCACCAGCAGTTCTACCACCTGCAAATTATGAAGTTAGGCAAAAATCTAATTAGACTGCATGCGCGTTTGCTACTTTAAGGTGATTAAAAAACTACAAAATGGAAGAAAGAATGCGTGACAATTATAGTGTACCAGGTTTCGCCTCAAAAATGGATTGTAACAAAATAAATCTAATTGAAAAGAGCACATGAATCATTGAATCCCTACCTACCGCGAAGGATTTTCTTCCTCGGATTTCGGATTTCTCAAGAAAAGTTGACAGTCTCGAAGTGGAAATCGGCCCACGCGATCTCTACAGACATTTACCTTCATTGAAGATGCCGCAAAAATATTTATGGTATGTGTTTCCCATAATACTCATGAATATAACCGGTTTAGCGTTTTTCTCATTATGCAAATTAAGTAATTATTTTTGAATACTTTAATAATACATTGTATTTTGAACCTTGTTGCTTACATTAATATTGATTGAAAGCGTTAAAAATGTTTTTTAACCAAAAAAATATCTATCGTTTTTTTACTGTAAGTAACAATATATTTCAATGTGTAGTACGATAATATACCATCGAGGGTATGTGATAATGACGTACAAAACATTTAGAAATATTGCAATTAATATCTACCAAATTCGATTTAACTAAGTGAAAGGAAGTAACTGGATGAGGAGAGCCGAAGATCGGACTCAGTGACGCGCCGCGGGAGAGGCCTATTTCCAGCAGTGGACTGAATCAGGCTGATGGTAATGATGATGATGAAATTCGATAGTGAAAATCAGTTGGATCCGTGTGTTTGAATAGGTATTTATTAATAACGATGAAGCCGCTAGTAAAACAATTGTAGCATGGACAAAATGTACATAAGACAATCTTATCGTTCTATTTAACAAAATAGAGTAAGTTCATTATTTTAGGTATTTGTATTAAATTAGTTCTAATAGCAAACTCAAATAAATATACATTAGAGATCACAGGAACATCAATATTATTTATTTATTTCTTTAACATTGGAATGTAGAATTTAAGTATGTATCATGGAAAAACAGCTTAACAGATTTACATACCTGAAATTTAGTCCAGTTATACTCTATGTCCTAGACTTTAACACAGAAACTTTTATTTTTCATACTATAATTTTAAGCCTTCGGTGATTCATCTTTTTCAACTCATTTTGTGCAACGCAACTCCGCTGTGATAATCATTATTGTTGATTTTTTAATGTTTCTATTAAGAGATTTAATTGATTTTAAAATTAAAGTTCACAATATCTCTTGATAACATTTTATGTACAAGGAATATGTTGGGTAGATCGGTTCCCACGTGACTTTATATTTTTTTGATTTCACACATTTTTTTCAACTACAAGTCAACATAATACATACATACGAACATGTGGATATTGTCTAGATTAATTTTAAATAATACATCAAATTTAATATAAGTGTATTTGAATAAATAGTGACCAAATTAAGTTAATAAATTATTTATTCATCTACATAACAGTACTATATATATATTATAAACATGTTAACGCATATAAAAATAGAATATTATTTAGAAATTACATAATATTCAACAAATAAGAAGAGTTACACACAGCTGTTTCCCAAGTGGTAGGACCGGTGTAGTTCGCTCGGGTAGGTACCATCGTACACCTTTTTCTAACGTGAAGCAGTGCTTACGTGAGATGGAATAATGTAGCTGCTGACTCACTTATACATGAGACGACCTTTTTAATCCTCGGGAGTAGCAACTCCTCTGCAATCGACTTCGGATAGAACCACTCTTCTACATAAATTTGCTTACAGATATCCAATATAAGTATGAGTATCGTTAAAATAAATTAAACAATAATTATACTTACACCGTTATTAATTTGAGTATTAAGATTAAGATAACATTTAAATATCAGTAACAATAAATTATATAAAACAGATTTATTTTCTACAAACTATTGAAATTAATTTAAATATTTTAAGAAATGCCTGGACAACCGCCCTCCTTGTACAATGAGTCCCAAAATTCTGCACGTTTTTTGTCAGCAAATGTATGTACGGAAAACTTCTCCTGTATGAGTAGATACTTTCTGTCTGGTGGTGCATATGGATCCCATTCGACCCCAAGGCTTTTATCTGGGGTTGGGTTACTGAAAAAATATGCAAATTTAAATGTTTAAGTACCTGATATAAAAGGTGTGATAAAAATTAAAACAGAATAGAGATATAATAGATTTACAGAGCGTGTCGTGACTTAATTTTTTACTGCCAATGCATCACATCGTATCGTATCATATCATATCATATCATAATATATTATATCATATCTATCACATGTTCTTCAGATATGATAAATAATAACATTAAAATGTGTACAATTGATTTTAATTATATCTGATGAACGCATAATAGTTAGCTTTTCCACCGATAGAAAAAAAAACATAGAAACAGAGACGTATATAAACAATGAGTATAATGCATACCCAGTTCTAGCGAAATCCACCCATAATTTGGTTATGTTATGAACAATTTTCCTCAGTCTCTCATGTTTTTCATAAGCTCCAATGTTTTGTTGATTGCTAAATAGGTAGTACAGGTCGTCTACGTGACAAGCTCCTTTGTACGCACCATAACCTAGCATTTCTTTGAAGACGTTCAGCTCAGTGACACAGTCAAAGTGGTACATGTAGGTAGATTTGCAACACTTCGAATAGTGATGTAGGAATCTATGAACCGAGAATGATACAAGAGCATCAGTCATCATGTCCGTATATTCGTTTATATCTTTTAATGTGAACTCTCTGTTCCCGACGTAAAACTTCATTATCCTTTGACCGATATTTTTCATTTTCTCTTCAGATATTTTTAGAGCTATTTCCCTGGGCAGGAAAAATGATGGATTTTGATTAAAGAAATCTATTTTCGTCATGTGCATCATAGATACTGTTGAACCATCAGCCGAATTGAACCCGACAATCACAGGTACTCTATGGACTTTTCCTTCTAAAAGCAGCTTCATCGGATCGTCCTCCAGGAATGCTTCTGTATTACTGAACTTCTTTTCAACAACCGGAGCGAAATGTATCTGCAATCCTCTATGTTCCTCATCCTTAGTCATAGTCTTAAATGTGAGTGCAACAAGTTTGGAAGCTGGAAGACTTTTGAAAAAATTCAGAAGTTCACACGGATCATTGGTGTTTGCACCCAAAACCTTACCAGCCCGGAACGCCCGCTCCCTAGCCCCAACACCAATCGACCAATCGACCGTACAAATTCCACTTTGAGCTATCACCTTGTGAAACAATCCTTTGGACATCGGTGAAAACATATGGAAAGTGGCACAACTACCACCAGTGCTTTCACCGAACAGCGTGACATTGCCAGGATCACCTCCAAATTGCGCTATATTATTCTGTACCCAGCGAAGTGCTTCAACTTGGTCCTTCATGCCGATATTTCCTGGCATTTCTGGTGTATCCAAGCACAGAAAACCTAGAAGTTCTAGTCTGAAGTTCAATGTGACTAGGATAACATCATGCTGGAGCAGAAACTCAGGCCCATACACAGATGAGTTACCACATCCGTACATATATGCGCCCCCGTGAATGTATACCATGACGGGTAACTTTGAATCACTTTGAAGAGATTTAGTGTAGACATTGAGATACAAACAACTCTCATCGCTTGGTTCAACCGCCACTGTGCGCACTACAACCTGAGGGCTCATTGGGCCATGTTCTATAGCGTCATACACTCCACTCCATGGTTTAAGCGGAATAGCTGCCTGAAATTACAGTTTGAATTACCTATATATATAGATACTAATAAGAATATGGGACAAAACCAGCGCAAAGTGGTAAGATTTTGTAGTTAGGTTAATGGTTGTTTTATCCGTGTCGTACCGGGACTAGAATAAGGCTACGGTGTTTGTCGTTTGTAAGAGGCGACTAAAGGATGGGCTTCCGGGGTTACCGGTGGCAAGAGTGGGAGCTCGAACCGTATAGCCAAGCGAACCCGGGAAGGACGCAAACACTAGATAAGAATACGAGAAGGTACGGTGAGCGCTAATGCCCACCGGGAAAGAGCCCGAAAGAAGCATGGCGCTTGGAGTAATAGTATAACTCACTTTTGCAATTCAACAATTGAACAATGGCGACAGGCAATGATTATCCTGTTATGCAAAATGGAATTAACAATCAAATTACAAAAGTACATTATTATAATATTTATGTAATTATTCATGTTGCATTATTATGTAACTGTTGACTTCCATATGAAGCGACAAAGTTGTGTCTCGGAAGTAACAACGTATTTGTTACTTCAGATAGACAAATAGACCCTGTTCTATAGGCCGTTGCTTGGAGGTGTCTATAGGCGACAGTAACCATTTACCATCAGGTGGATTGCATACTCGTTTACTATTTCAAACTGCAAAAAACTGATGCCAGTTAAGGAGTCAACACCGGATCAATGAGTTAATTTACGTCGACGACAAAGAAATCATGTCACTGAATTGCAATCATCATGTTCTAGCATTTATTGTTTAGCTGTACCCGCGGTTTATCTCGTGTTCATAAAAATTTAAGATGGCATGTAACTGACTCACTTTTATATGAGGCGACCATCTTAGTCCTCGGGAGTAGCAACGCATCTGTGATCGACTTCAGATAGAACCCCTGTTCCATAATTATGAAGTTGCTTACAGATGTCCATCCTTATATACTTTCCCCTTTACAATTTATTATGAAGTAAGATTTAATGACCTTTTTGACGACCCTCGTGGCGGTTACCATACCGGCCCACCATACCCGGCATACCCGGGACCCACTGCGTGTCAGCAGTGGGTCCCGGGTTCGATCCCCGGTCAGACAGAAATGTGTATAATGTGTTTAGATTTCTGTTCTGTGGGGCTATGAGTGTAAAAAGCGTTTATAAAAAAAAAACCTTAAAACGAAGGTCTCCAATGGGTGGCTGTGCATACGGAATGCCTTTAAAGCTGTAGTACTCAGTGCCATTATGAAGTTTTTTTACAGAACCCCTCAGCTTTCCCTGTTTAATTCGAACTACTGGATCCTTCTGAAATATTAATTATTCAAATAGAAAGGCTTAACAGTAATAAACTGTTCATTTCAATTAGTCACTAAATATACCGTCATTAATTTAATGAAACATTACGAGATAATTATCCCTATAATTATCTATCTCTCAAATCCCATTAAAAGTAATATATAATGTTCTTTACAGATAATTGCAAAAATTAATCCTGTCTTTTGAACCTTGATAGTTGACCATTTTAAATAATTCGATTTTTAAACTTTGTCCCTCATAAAACCTATCATTATAATAATCTGTTTTATAGTGAACGCAAAAAATTAAAAAAAAAAACTTTATAATATTCTTTTTTAAATTTAGTCATACACAAATTAGGTGCAAATGTAAACATTTTTTAAAATCATTTATTTAACAAATAATGAGAACTCTAGCTTAGGCATGGATTATTTATGAATCATATTTTAATTATAAATTATATAGAATCTGATCTACTCCTTAATTCTCAGGTTTTTTGATTGTGCCAAAAATAAATATTAATAAACTAACACTTGATCTAAACTTAACATTTGACCCCTCCCCCGACCTTGTCACAACTGGTCACATTTGTGAGACCACTCCCTTCCTAGTGTGACGTCACATTTTACAATTTAACACATATCAATCATTAAATTAAAACAGAATTTCTCAAATTATAAATGAGATTGTAATAATTACCTATTTTTTAAATTTGGCCTCACGAAATTTAGGACCCTACCGACCCTCTTGTCTGACCATGTCACACTTTATTGATACCCTCCCCCATATCGTGTGACGTGATTTATGGTTGGTGCCGTACTTCTAAAACCACAGTAGCTGATGTAACATTGCATTATGAACATGTGTATCTGTGTGTGTTCATTTAAAGAACACACACAGACACACAAACACACATACATATATACACTGTAGCATATGATAAATATAGAAACTCTTCCTCTTCATACCTGTGCAAAATGTCTTTCTTTGCAATTTCAATCACCTTACTGCCCACATTGTTATGTCACACATATGGTTGTCATAAAGAACTGTTTTATTACAAAATGTGAAAATGACCATGATGTTCATTTTATAGAAGTAAGTGCTGATACCTGCAATCAGGAACTACAGTTTTTAGTACAGAAGTAGTAACACAGAAATGTGTATGTGCATGATAGCAAGGTACGAAGTCTATCGTGATGATAGAACTCTTCATGGTTCGACACTGAAATCAGCACCACCACACCGACTACTGCTGAATAACCGCAGTGTTATGTGCTATTGTGTTCCGGTCTAAAAGGGGGTTTTAAGGGGGACAAACTTATCTGAGGGATTTCAACTTAGTCCTCAGAGGGTAGTAACGCAACTTCAAGAAATGATCTTATCTTCCACACGTAAAAAAGATGCATTACTTCAATTCAACTTTGATGTTAGATTTTGGGCGAGGCAGAATTTAAATAGGGAATTATAAATACATGTTTGGTTTTTTTTTGTTATAGTATGTTTATGGCTCCCATGATGCAGGAGAAATGCACAAGGTTATGAGTGTAGATAGTATCAGATATTATTACTCCAGAGGGCTGAATTGGAATGCCTTATAAAGTCTGTCCACATCCTTAAAACCAAATCTAAGCGGCATTCAATATTTTTACTTTGTAGTTAGCTGATATAGGTGTGACCGAGATGCCTCCACTAAGACACCACAAAGAAGCCTGCCACCTATATCAAAAGTAATATAAAAAAACCTTGTAAAAAAGCAATTATGAAATATGAAATGATAACATTGAAACCGAAGTTCATTAGTCCAAACAAGAGCAGCATTTAATGAAGGAATCTATTACATGAAATCTAGTTGACTGATGTAAAGATGAATGATGGACAACTTATTACTACCACTTAGGTATTTATATGAAAATTTATTTCATAATGAGCCTAAAAAATATTGTTTAATATTTAAAAATAAAGTGTATGTTCTTATCAAACTTATCCTAACCATAAACAGGTCTATGTTATCAATTCATGCAATTATATTTAGTGTAATATATAATAACAAATATTATATTGTAACATTGCTGTGCTGTTTACCTTTGTTGTCGTTTTATGTGATTATTATCACATAAAACGACTTTAAATTTAAATTAATAAAATTAATAAAAATTAATAAAATTTTACACGAATGTTGCCAAGACAAACCAGGGAATTGAAGCTGCACTATTTAACTTTATTTTATTTTGTATAACATCTTACTTATGTTACTATGTGGTGCCACTAAAAGAGGTATCTCCCCTCCCTTAGAATACAAAAACTGATGCTCCATATGTCACTTATTCCTACCCTTAATTCTGCAACTGGCATCACCCCTGATATATTATATATAGGACATATAGGAAACAGAATACAACACAGATTACTCTCTATTCCAATAATCAAATTTTGATTATACCTTGTAATTTTAATTTGTAATTGATTTAATCAATTACAAATTAAAATTACAAGGTATAATTGTACTTCTCAGTAACACAATTGTTCTTAGTTTTAACAAATTTAATATACTAAAGTGTTATTATTTGTTGTTAATACATTTTTTTAGAAGTAAGTATAATTTAGAATATATTGGTAGTTTGAAATAATACAATATTTTCTAAGTACAAAACAAACATAATCATAAAATTATTCAATTTACAAAGTATTCAATAATTTAGAAGTAAAATAATAATTCAAACTAGTTCATTCATTTTATAAAAATATTGTTGAATACATAAATTATGTTTTTATAATTTAAAAAATATTAACTTTTTTAACATTACTTAAGTAACTTTTAAAACTTTATTCTTCATTATTTAATTTTCTTGTTTATGTATGTAATATTAAGTTTTTGGTTACTCACAGTTTCACTGGCAAGTCTTATTGACTGTTGTAGAGTATTTTTAACTTTGAATACAAATCTTCTAGACGTAGGATACATTTTAATAATATATGTTACGACAATCTCACCAAATAAAATTTTATAATATATGAATTTACTTCATTTTATTATCGTGCCTACCACTAAACTTTCGAGTAGATGATTTGACTCGGTTATGTTAACTAAGACTACCTACTACTTAGTGAGTAACATACTCAGAGTCAGAGTGTACTGAGTTTACTGTCAGATAATGTATTAATTAGATTAGATTAAATTAAATGTAACTTACATTCAATAAATGTGTATTTATGTTATGATCTTAAACCCAAACTGACATTGACAATAATTGACTAGAGGGATGTATTAAAAAATAATCGATTATTTAATAAATCGATTATGTTTTTCGGTTAATCAATTTTTCTGAAACTATGTATTTGTTGACCATAAATAATCCATTTTAAATTAATCGATTTTTCATTTATACTTTCGACTTTCTGCCGTAGTTATGAATTCCTTAAAAAAATATTTATTATGTAGTTTCACGGTATTCGATATTTTAACAGCAGCTCTATAATAGAATTACTTGCAACGCCATCTAGTGCATATTATTTGTGGTGTTTTGCATTTTAAAAAAGTCAACTAAATGAACTAGAAGTATTTTAGGTCTCTCTTAATAATAAAAAACAATGATAAATTGTTTTTTTGTATAAACATCGATTTTTGGAAAATCGATTGTGTGATTAAAATATAAAATCGATTAATAAAAAAATCACATCTCTACAATAATTGTGACTATTTGACAGGAGTCTTGGCGGGAACGCTGGACGAGCCGTTTCGTTGTTATTCTTCTAAACTTGTGTATAGTCGTATTGTTATGTTTAAATGGTGGGACTTTTATCATAAAGTATTCGATAAACATGCATGCGTGTGGAAGAGTGATATGATGCAGCGATAGGTGACTTTTCGTGTTGATTCCAAGACTCCATAAAGAAGTTCTAGTAAAGTCCCTACCACTTTGCTGAACCTATTTCATCTCATCATCTTCTATATGGAAACATCTCATCATCGTCATCTTCCATATGGTTATAACATCCATTAAGTAATACATAAAGAAACAATATAAATGAAGATTGGTTGTAAAGGACTTAGATCCATGGCCGTTAAATAATTTTAAGAAAAAAAAAACTATTTGTTTTTGACAGAGTTTTGGCGGGAACGCGGGAAGAGCCGTTTCGTTGTAAAATGTTATGTATAAACTTATGTATAGTTGTATTTTTCTGAGTGAAAATGGTGGGATTGTTATCATAAAGTGTTTGATACGATGCAGCGAGAGTTGACTTTTCTTGTTGCTTCAGCATTGTCAAATTAGTCACAATTATTATGTTATGTATGTTATTGGAGGAGGCCTTTGCAAGGCACACTGAACTAAGGGATATCCTATAATATGAAAAAAAAAAGTGTTGATAGTTATCACAGCACCAATTATTTAAAGAGTTCTGCGGCTTTTGCGCCAAACCTTAATGCCTAATTTTTTTTTCTGATAACACCTATAGGTAAATCCATAAAGATCGGAAAACTTGCAACAAGTAGTGCTTTCAGGATCGTGATTATAGAATTACATTAATTTCTACTGCAAAATGAAACTATAAAAATTACAGTGATTTGTACAAAATTACAATAAATGACATTTTAAACAATATTAAAGGGAAATTTTGGTCGACGAAAAACCAAACTTACCGACAAATCGCACACAATTGTGTTTTAAAAGACAATTTATATGTATGTCTACATTTATGTTTTCATCGTTTTCCTTAAACGTGTTTTATATTATTGTATGATGTGGTAATTACCAGCTGGTAGACCCAATGTAGTTAGACCGGGGAGGGTGTGGTTGCCGGGTAACTTTTATATGAGGCGACCATCTCAGTCCTCGGGAGTAGCAACACATCTGTGATGGACTTCATATAGAACCTTTGTTTTATATGAAGTTGCTTACAAATGTCCATGGGCGGCAGTAACCACTTACCACAGTATAGACAACATACAGTAGTCCGACTCAGGCGGGTCCTTGAAATTTTTACCTATGGCTGAACAGGGCGCAAGGGCTGGCACCAACCAGAAGTGAAATTAATAATTACTAGCAGAGGTACAGGTGATTCGCTACGTGACGAAATAAATAGGTTTTACTCGCTAACCGTTGGATGACCATGAAATAGGGATGAGGTTATCATATATGCCATCGAAAGTTTGCTATTATTTAACTTTGGCTGATTTAAAATGGAAATATAAGTCTGAAACAAAAGGGTGTAGTGACGTCACTAAAATAGTCGAGATCTTTAAATAGCGGAAAATATCGAAATCATAAGTAGCCTATAGACTGACCAGTTAAATAAGCTACATTCGTGCAAAATTTCATGTAAATCGGACCAGTGGTTCTTGCGCAATTGAGTAATTTGAGTATAGGATTTTATCACTTTAAAAGAAAAAAATATATAAATGTATTTATTATCCATTTGATAAACTCATTATAAAACCATATAAATTTATTACAGAAATAATGCACGTATTGCAACTTGATTTTAAATATTTATTATTATTTTCAATTATCTCGGCCGGCGCGCGGCGCGACACTCCGTCGCTTTGCGTTCCGAAACATACTCAACAGCCGTGTAAACGACATTTGCATGTGTACGTGCACCGATTCGGCCGTTTGTATAGAGTCGGACTACTGTATGTTATCTATATTATGCACTTACCATCAGGTGGGCTGCTTGCTCGTTTGTTACTTCATACTTATAAAAAAAAATGTATGCTATAATACTATAATCATTATTATTGTTATTTAAAATGTTTATGTGAAGAGAGTATATAGTGTTTTTTTTATTATCTACAAGGAATATGATAAACAAGTTAGACATAAGTGTTTATTAAATAAAAAGTGCCCAAATTGCCTTAATAAAATATTAATTTATCTTTTCAGCCATATAACAAGTATATAATATAATAAATTAAATACAATATCATTAATATTTGACATATAAGATTTGTTACACTGTGCTGTTTAGAGTGTTTAAGTATGTAAAAGGGAAGACATCGAAGAAACATCTGTAATGCAAGACAATTTCTGTTTAGGATGTATTTTATATGTATAACAGTTCAATATCTATTATAATAAATTATATATTTATCATCATTATTATTATTAAACCATTTTATTCAATAATCCCTGGACAATCGCCTTCCTTGTATAATGAGTCCCAAAATTCTGCACGTTTCTTGTCCGAATATTTATGTACGGAAAAGTTCTCTTGTATGAGTAAATACTTTCTGTCTGGAGGTGCATATGGATCCCATTGGACTCCAAGGCTGTTATCTGGTGTTGGGTTACTAAAAAAAACATTCAAATTCAAGAATATTTAACTGATAGAAGGTATTTATAACAACAAAATAATAAAAATAAAACAAATATTGCATTAGATGAATAGATGCAGATGACAACTTATTTCTTACTGCCAATGCATCACATTGTATGATACCCAATCATATCATGTCATACCATATCTTATCGTGTCTTATATATTATGGTATGCATACCATATTTCATCAACTTCAGATACGATATATAATGAAATTAAAATGTCTATATTTATAATTGATTATAGCTATACCTTCTGAAAACATGACAGGTTGTGATAAATTAATTTAAAAATAAAACATACCCAGTTCTAGCGAAATCCACCCATAATTTGGTTATGTTATGAACAATTTTTCTTAGTCTTTCGTGCTTTTCATAAGCTGCAATGTTCTGTACATTGCTAAATAGGTAGTACAGGTCGTCTACGTGACTAGCTCCTTTATATGCACCGTAACCTAGCAGTTCCTTAAAGACGTTTAGTTCAGTCACGCAGTCAAAGTAGTACATGTAGGTGGATTTGCAAGTCTTCGAGTAGTGATGTAGGAATCTATGAAGCGTGAATGTTATGAGAATATCAGTCGTCATGTCCGTATATTCGTTTATATCTTTCGATGTGAACTTTCTTTTCCCGACGTAAAAGTTCATTATCCTTTGACCGATGTCTTTCATTTTTTCTTCGGATACTTTTAGAGCTATTTCCCTTGGCACAAAAAATGATGGATTTTGACTATAGAAATCAATTTTCTTCATTTGCCTTTTACATAATGTTGAACCATCAGCCGAATTGTACCCCCCAATGACAGGTACTCTATGGACTTTTCCTTCTAAAAGCAGCTTCATCGGATCGTCTTCCAGGAATGCTTCTGTGTTACTGAACTTCTTTTCAACAACCGGAGCGAAATGTATCTGCAATCCTCTATGTTTCTCATCCTTGGTCAAAGTGTTATGTGTAAGTGCAACGAGTTTGGAAGCTGGAAGACCTTTGAAAAAGTTCAGAAGTTCAATCGGATCATTGGTGTTCGCGCCCAAAACCTTACCAGCCCGGAATGCCCGCTCCCTAGCCCCCACACCAATAGACCAATCGACCGTACAAATTCCACTTTGAGCTATCACCTTGTGAAACAATCCTTTGGACATCGGTGAAAACATATGGAAAGTGGCACAACTACCACCAGTGCTTTCACCGAACAGCGTGACATTGCCAGGATCACCTCCAAATTGCGCTATATTATTCTGTACCCAGCGAAGTGCTTCAACTTGGTCCTTCATGCCGATATTGCCTGGCATTTCTGGTGTATCCAAGCACAGAAAACCTAGAAGTTCCAGTCTGTAGTTAAATGTGACTAGGAGAACATCATGCTGTAGCAGAAATTCGGGTCCATACACAGATGAGTTACCAGATCCATACATATATGCGCCACCGTGAATATATACCATGACGGGTAACTTCGAATCACTTTGAAGAGATTTAGTATAGACATTGAGATACAAGCAACTCTCATCGCTTGTTTCGACCGCCACTGTGCGCATTTCAACCTGAGGGCTCACTGGGCCATGTTCTATGGCATCATATACTCCATTCCATGGTTTAGGCGGAACAGCTGTCTGGAATTACAATTAACAGAACATATATAAATGGATACCAAGAAATTATATGAGGGAAATCAACGCCAAGTGATCAACGACAAGATAGCGGTAGATGTTTGGATATAAAGTAATCCATAATTCTACGTGGCACAAGATCGATTCTTGAATGGATCTTTCCAAATGACCTACATTAATTTCCCGAGACTACTTGCGCTAGTTTATATACGGAAATGGTAATGGAATTTATAATTACATACTTCCTGATTATATTATTGATATTGACATTTATTATATATTATATATTGGTATTATAACTCACTTTCGATGGCAATTGAGCAATGGCGATCGGCAATGTTCATTGTGTAAATGCAATTAATAATCATATTACAAATGTAAACTGTTAACTTATGTATGAGATGACCATTTTAGGCATCGGAAGTAACGAATCATCAGTCCTCGATTTTGGAGAGAGTAGGGGCTTTATATGCAGTTGCTTAGAGATGTCCATGGGCGGCTACTTCACACTGAAAAAACACTGATGAGCACTTAAGGACCTATCAGACAGACACCGGATCAGTGAGTTCACGTCGACTTCGAGTCGATGTCGAGTTAATTCACGTTGTCTATTAGCTTGTCCTAGCAACAATTTATTGTTTACTTATTGTGCTCTCACTCAAGTAACTGTTTTCATAAAAAAATAAGATGACATACATGTAACTGAAATTTAACCCTTCGTGTGTACACTACATTTTTTGGGACTTCGTGTGTACACTGGGTCTTTTAGGGAACAGTCAAATTTTGAAGGAGTTGTACACTTTTGAAAAATTTGAAACAAATCTAGGTTATACCTCGAAGTGTCTAGTTTATGTCGCATATGATCCCAAAGTCAAAAGTTTAAACCTACTTAAAAAAAATATAAACAATAAAAATACGGGTAAATGGAAATTGGTAAAAAAAACTTAACTTGACGATAATTAAATATTCAAAAAAATGGATATCGATTATTTTACCTGAGGCTTTAAGGTTTCGAAAAAATATAGAGTGGTGGACGTAACGAAAACCTGAAAATGACGAATATTTTCCCGATACAGGCATCTTATACATAATAAATAGAACACGAATTATTTCTTACAATAACATATTTTATTATTAAAAATAGAAAACGTAGTATAAAAAGATAATTAAAGATAAATAATGCGTGGATCAACAAGAAAAAATATTATAACGAGGAAAAATAACTTGCGTACAAGCTATAAAAACAGTAACGACTTAATGAAGTACCTATTTATATGTATGTGGGAATGGAACGTTTGCGTGAAGTATGAAAAGGAACGTAAGGTGTAAGCGAGACGTGTAGAGAGAGAGAACGGGAGACGAACGAACGACGGAAGGAAGGAAGGACGTTAGGAAGAGAGCAGTGAAATTAAAGGCGAATAAAGTTTATAAAATCAAGAAAGAAAAGTTTTATTTCGAACAATTAATCCCACATGTATAAAGACATAAAACTCTAAGAAAAAGAAAAACTGGATTTATTTAAATTTTAAAACACTAACGTCGTGTAAACACTGACACTTTTAGGGAACGGTAGTTACTTTCACGGTTTCGTGGTGAAAGATAAATAGTGGGACCTGGGAGCCACTTGTACCTTCAATCCCTACTAGTATCATTTTTTTTAAGCCAGGAAAGATAAGGTGCCTTCTATATTAATAAGAACAGAACAGAAACAGGCGTTTGAAATTTCGACTGTTCCTTTAAAGACCCAGTGTACACACGAAGGGTTAATTTAACATTTTAAAGTCATTCTCTGCCTGACTTTGCTAAAAATCGTGGTGATCCCTTGCTCTGGAAAAACAATGCTGTATCATGGTAACCGGTAATTTTTAACCGAATTCCCAAAGGAAAAAGGTTATCTATTCTTCACGTATATTTTTTTCTAAGATAAAAGTCTATCTTAGAAAAAAATATACGTTAAAAAAAATTATACCTTGAGTTCTTCCAGACTATAATATATACCTGTATCATTTCATCCAGATCCATTCAGCCAATCCATTACATACATCCATACATACATGAGAATGTAGAAATTATATACAAAATTTCTATAATTTATTAAGAAGGAAAATTTACTGACCTTAAATCGAAGATCTCCAATGGGTGGTTGGGCATACGGAATGCCTTTAAAGCTGTAGTACTCAGTGCCATTATGAAGTTTTTTAATAGAACCCCTCAGCTTTCCCTGTTTAATTTGGACTACTGGATCTTTCTGAAATATAAATTATTTAACTTGAAAGGCCTAAAATAATAAACCGTTTGTATTAGTCACTAAATATACCATCATTATTGTAATGAAACATTGAGATTATGATTTTTCATTAAAACAATTATCCCAATGAGCATGTACGTCTCAAAATCCATTAAAAGCAATACTTTTACAGATAATTATAATTGCAATCCTGTCTTCTGAACCTTGATATTTGATCACTTTAATTAATCAGATTTTAAAACTTTGTTTCTGATAAAACAAATCATTATAATAATTATTAGAATAAACGCATAATTTTTTATGTGATTTATTTGCAATATGTTACAAATTCTTTCAAGTACTTTTAACATGGATAACGATTTTGTAAAAGCAGACAGCAGAAACCTGCCCCAAGCCGACGCAATCATGGTCGGATTATTTTTCAAAAATAATCGATTTTAATGCTTCGGAGCTAAAAATGTTAAACAGAAAATGATATTACATAATTTCTGTGCCCCTAATTCCACAGTATTGTATTCCACAATGATCAAAATTCCATTTTTCCATTCAATTTTTTACAAATTAAAATTACAATATTATTTACAGTATTACCGAGAAGTAAAATTATACATTTTACTTCTCGGTTATACTTTAGATTATTCTTAGTTTTAACAATTTTAATATGTTAAAATGTTATTATTTGATGTTAATAATTTAAAAGTGAGTGAACATTCTACGTTCGAAACAAACATTATCATATAATAAACAAAGTATTCAATATTTTATATGGAAAACAATACATCAAAAAGTTTACTAGGACTTGAAAAACTTGAATACCAACATAAAGTTTTATAATTGTAATAAAAATAATACATATGAATTAAATTTTGAAAAAATAATAAATTTCAAAACTTTATTCTTTATTGTTTAATAATTCAACTAAGTACAGAATACATTTTTTGTTTACTTACAGTTTCACTGACGAGTCTTAAGGACTGCTGTAGAGTACCTTTAAGTTTTAATACAAATCTTCTAGATGTAGGATACATTTTAATTATTATTTATGTTACCGGTTACGAAAATTTCACCTAATAAAAATTTATATGAATTTATTTTATTTTATTTACAAGCCTACTACTGAACTTCTGAGTAGGTGATTCGACTCGCTTATGTTAACTAAGACTACCTACAACCTAGTGAGTACCATACTCTGAGTGTACTGAGTTTACTGTCAGATAATGTAGGTATTCATTAGATTAGATTAAATTAAATATAACTTACATTCAATAATAAAATAAATCGGCCAAGTGCGATTCGGACTCGCAGGCGAAGGGTTCCGTAGCAATATCATTCACAAATCTTGAATCTCTGTAGTAAAAAAAAAAAGTTGAACAGATTTCCAACTACCAACGTAAGTTTTTTTTATGAATTACAAAGTGATGTTATTCTGTTTTTGAAAAAGTGCTATCTTAAAATCTTGTTC
>DWNE01003407.1:0-16748 GCA_018249875.1 Cecropterus toxeus | reverse complement strand
ATCAGAAGTAGCGTAATGTTTTTCGAGCGTATGTATGTTTGTATGTATGTGTGTTTATTTGTATGTATGTCCAGTTCTTTGTCACGCGCTACAGCCCAAACGGCTTGAAGGACTGTGACGTATAACATATCATTAGAATCGTCTCAGTTTGGAAAGTGATATAGGCTACATATTTTTTAAAAATGTCGCCTTGGAATAGAGGGAATGGGGGGTGATTTATTTTACTATGACGAAAGGAAATGAAATGAACGAAATGAAAGGTAATAAATAGATCAATCAAAAATGTATATAACATTATATTACGTTTACTTGACTATTTTGAAAAATTTATATAAGCGGTAAATTAAATTAATATCGATCATTATGAACAAGAATTTCGTTCTAAGCAATCGGGTTTTTTGTTTTAATGTTTGTAACGATATTACTAGTTTTTAACCGACTTCGAAAAGGAGGTGGTTATATGGTCGACTGTATGTATTTTTTCTTTATGTTCACCGATTTTACATATTTTTATACACCCCATTTTTTATGTGCTGATAAGAACGGAAGTATCAATTTAGTATGCGTGACATTATGTTATCTTTGCTACCCAAATCAAATCTATGGATAACGAAGAATTTTATTAAACAGAAGTATTAAAAGAAATAAAATAATAATATTACTTGTGACTTGTCGGTAAGAAATTGAAAAGACATCAATATAAGGTAGTTTAATGCATTTATTGTCACACCTCGGCCACATGCTGAGATTTAACTCATAAAGGTAAGTAAAAATATTAAACAAGAAGACAGGAATCATGGCTTTGTAATAGGCAAGTGGTCGAATATTGCAAGTGTTGCTTTCATTTGGAGAGTTTTTTTTAAAGAATGAAGTTGCAAACGAGCATGTAGTCAACCGGTAAGAGGTTACTACCGCCCATGGACATCTGTAAGTTACTTCATATAGATCAGGGGTTCTATCTGAACTCGATCACCGATACGTAGTAACGTACGGTAGTAACTCGCGAGGACTAAGACGGTCTCTTCATAATATACATACGAGTAAGTGAGCCGGCAACCACATCCTTCTACCGAAACGCAAGAACTGCTTCAGGTTAAGAAAGTATGTACGTACGTACGTAAGTATCGGCGGAGTACCACCGCCACACCTATTTCTAGCGTTAAGCATTTCTTACGTTTCGGTGAAAGGGTGTGCTTGCCGACACACTTTTATATGAGGCGGTATCCCAGTCCTCGGGAGTAGCAACACATCTGTGACAGACTTCATAAAGAACGCCTGTTCTATATGAAGTTGCTTACAAATGTCTATGGGCGGCAGTAACCACTTACCATCAGGTGGGCTGCTTGCTCATTTGCTACTTAATATTAATTTATAAAAAAAAACCCTAGAAAAAGGTGTGGCGGTGGCACTTCCCTGGTAGAACTACATTGATTCACCTGGAAAACTGTTTCCAGTTTCCTGAAGTATCAAGTATCAAGCATCTTAAGAAATTGTATTAACTAATTGTTTTAATCGATTATTTTTATTTAATTAAATTAATTCTTTTTTTTATATCTACCGTGTAGATTGCTGTACAAGCGCAGTACAAAGGTGTACAAGCGCACTCAAGTCTCTACTTATAATGATTGGCTGATTTATGGAAATGAATTTCATTTATAAGCTTTACTACACGTGTAGTGGTTTATTGTCCGATTGAATCAGAAGGAGGGTGAAATTTTCGAGGGTATATATTACAGAAGTAAATATGTTTGTATGTGTGTAATCACCATTCCTTTGGTACGCGCTACAGCGCAAACCGCTTGACGAATTGTAGGCTATATAGTTTTTTAAAAATGGCGCCTGTAAACAATGGAAAAGTGGGGAAGCGACGATTCTTTTATCGTCATGATAATATGGCTTTTAAATGACAGCTAGTAAATATACCATTACATATATATTTTATAATAGTTTTATGTTACTATTTTGACGAAAATTCCTAAAAAGCCTGAAATATAAAATCTAAAACCGACTGCTTAAATCAAAAAGCTGATACTGAAACTAATAAAGCGTTTTTAAGCAGTTGGGTTTGTTATTATATATTTATAACCGACTTCCAAACAGGAGGTGGTTCTATATTCGACTGTATGTATTTTTTCTATACAATGTTATTTGTTTACTTCCGCAAGCAAAGGGCTTGTACACACGTACCATGGTAGATCAAGTTATTATTTACTATATAATGATTTTTTTACACTTAAACATAACGATAAGGCATACGGGCTACTTGATGGTAAGTAGTCACCATCGCCTATGGACATTTGCAACACCAGAGGAGACGCCAATGCATCGCCGGCTTTGAAGGAGAGCTCTTTTTACAACTTTTTTAAAGAACCCCATGTCATAGCGCTCCGGGAATACCTCAGAAGGAATTTCGTTACACAACTTGCCACAACTTGCAACTGTGGAGGACGAGCATGAGTCCAGTTCGTGCGGATGGAACTTCATCCTTCTTCGAGTGGTAAGGTGGAGGAAAGGTGACGTAGGCACCAGGTCAAAATAATTAAGTTCCAGGTGAAAAAAAATGATAAAGAGATATAGCTCGTGTCTGCACACGGTTTTTGTTTGTGTATAATTATATTTTATTACTAGCAAATTCCCGCGACTCCTCTTGCTTCGGTCACGTTTTTTTTTATATTTTATTATATGAAGTAGCAAACGAGCATGCAGCCCACCTGATGGTAAGTGGTTACTACCGCCCATGGACATCTGTAAGCAACTTCATATAGAACTGGGGTTCTATATGAAGTCTATCACAGATGCGTTCCTATTCACGAGGACTGAGATGGTCGCCTCATATAAAAGTGACCCGGCAACCACACCCTTCCACCGAAACGCAAGAACTGCTTCACGCTAGAAATAGGTGTGGCGGTGGTACTTCCCCGGTCGAACTACACTGGTTTTACCACGATAAAGTAAATAAGCAACCTATGTATAAATTCAGATCATATCTGTGTGCCAAGTTTCAGAAACATCTTTGCCTGAGAGAGTAACAAACATACACACATCCTCTCAAACTTTCGCCATTACAATATTGGCAAGAAACATTTTCATATACATCGTAGGCACCTATAGGAAAATACTATTTCATTAGCCACGGCGTGCTTGGCACTCTTAACGGCTGACATACGAACCTTATTAGTAACCAAGAACAAATACTTGTTCAAAGTTTCAAACATTCATTTCAACGTCAATCTTCGTGAGGGGACACAGTCCCTTATCAAAGTGTCAATTGCCTCGTCTCTACCGCTCCAATGTCAGAGTAATGTGACCGACATAACCCCTTTATCGTTGTTCCTAAAATATACATACGCATCTGTTATGGGGTCATGTTTCCTTCAATTTTATTTTCATTTTTTTTAAGTGTAACTTCTTTAGCGACGTTTGTGAGAAATTTGCCGTCACATTTTTCTGTAACTCGTCACATTTTTCTGTTCTTCTGTTATGCGTCACATTTTGATCATACAAAAATAGCACAAAACCTTAAATATTTATTTTTGTCATACCGCTGTTTACAAACAAAGCGTGATGTTATATAGTCTATACCAAACAAGCAAACCCTTCTGCCTCGATTAAAATTTATCTTCAAATTCATCATTAACATTTTATATTTACCAATACCTAAATCCTTATATTCCCTATGTTTCTTAAATGTAAAAAAATTAACTACGTATAAGAAATATGTAGTTATAATTTATCATACCGTTTTATTGTTTATCGCCATGATTTTAAGTCCATTTTTCTTGTCTGTTTATTTTTTACGCTAATCTGTCACGCTGTCTACACTAAATTGTTGTGAATAATCTTCACTAACATCATTAGAAAGTTTTCATATTAAAATTTCAAATTAAAATGGTATTTTTTGAGTTAACACCTACAAAATATATTTCTAAAATAAATGTAGTAATGCTTTAAAAATAATGTATGATATAAAAGAAAATTTGTACAGATGAGTTGGAATATAAAGGTATATACTTTTAAAATATTTAAATGTTAAAACTTTACACATGGGATTGTTAAATTGGAATCTAGCCAGTAAGCGCATACTAGCCCGGCGCTTTTTGGTGCCTATCATAAATGTAGGTGCACTAGTTCTTATATTTAAGAAACATTAAAAATAGGACAAACCAAATTCTTGTAACTCAAGATTGTGTTAAATCTAATTAAGTGCTTACTACAATCCCACACCTATAACATAAAAAAATGCATAAATTTTATTAATTGTTTTTGTAGAATCCCGGAAAGGGCATTCATAAACTTATCCCTTTTAGACTTGTGACCTCTAAATATCGTTCTATTTATAATTGAGTAGACAATTAATACAAGAACAAGGTCAATCCATCTGTTACATGTTTCAATTGTGGTGCAATGTCACGCATGCGTATTTAATTTGATAGAAACACGGCATAAAAATTCCAGTCCATACATAAAGTCATGTTTCCGAGTCATCATCATTGTCATGTGTTCGGAAATGTTGAATCGGGTCAATGGTACTTTTCATGTCACAAGCAAAGAACGTTTACATTATTCTCATTTCGCTTCGACTTTCATCTGTAACGGGGTGCCATGCCAAAAATAAAGCTGCAGTGCAGTAGCGAGCTTGCAGCAGCTGACTGCGGTGCTAGCCCTCCATTCATTGTCATGTCGGAGGTCGATACGGAGAGGGCCTGAGGCCAGTGTCGGCGCGCCTTTTGCCGTGCGCGGATGTCGGTATACTACGCCGGTCGCGTAACCTCCGATATCCATATTACCGGAGCTTTTATTGAAAAACAAAACATAAACAGTTTACGGCAGTTAACAGTTATTTTTTACTTCAAATACGTAATAACATTCAGCAGTGATACGTAGTGAATAATCGTCACATCCCACTGTTTATATTGCAAATTCGTACGCGAATTTCTCAAGCTTTTGAGATGTATTGTGTAAACAAATTGTGATTTTATTGGCAAATATTAAAGAATCAACTCGTATGTATTCCGTAAGTTGGTCGGTGATGACACTCATTGATTTTGTAACCTATGTACCATAACATTTGGTATGTACTACAATGAAAAAATACGTTTCTATAAATATCTTTTTCAAGGATTTTCAAGGATTTAAGCCGCTAATGGAATTACGTTTCTCTATGAGATAAATGTTGTGATAAATTAATATACAAATAATCATGTCACGTGCCAGCATGTTCCTATTGTTATGACATTATATATATATTTAGATATTTTATTTACAGTACTTATACTACCTGTATAATATATATTTTTATATTTATCTATATTTGACTGTCTCATACTTGTTTCTAGTAAAAAGAAATCCAAAACCATAGCAACAACGCAGTTGCGTCTCTTACCGAATCATTCATCCATTCATCTTAGTAACCTTTGACATTGTTTTTATTTCTATTTAGATCCTTATTCATTTTCATAATTCCATTTATGAGTGATAAAATAACAGGTTTTAGTATATAATTATGCAAGCAATACTTTATTTGCGTCAATATTTCAAATGATGTCTTGAGCAACTCTACATTTTTTCCAAAATAAGCATGTTCAAATGAATTTCGCTGAAGCGTGGTTTTCAGCTATTTCTATATTTTTCGTTGGTTTCCACTATTCAATATTCCACTTCTAGGCGAATATCTTAGTATTAATAGAGCGTACTCGATTAAATGTAAAGTAAAAAAGTAAATCTAAAAATAATTGATTAAATAAAAAAAATAAAAATAATTTGTCTGATATTTTCATGACCCATTGCTGGACTCTCCGGTCATTTCTCACAACTGAGAGATACCTTTTTTTACTCTCCTGGGAGGAAACCTTCAAAAGGTACCCAACGCCGTAAGAACAACGCCGGGTTATGTGGGATTTTACCGCACTAAAACTCTCCCGGTGGCCATCTTCAGTGCTGTATGGAGAACTACGGGATCTCCAACGGAACGCTACCGGAGTCCTCCAAGAGAGATGTCTCTTTTGGGCAATTCCCGGTGAGCATTTGTGTGCCTTCAGATGCTACGACAGTATACGACCACTCATGCCGTCGTCCTTCCCGGGTTCGGTTGGCTGAACGGTTTGAGCTCCCTCTCTTGCCGCATGCAACTCCGGAAGCCCCCCTTTAGTCGCTTCTTACGACAGGCAGGGGAAACCGTAGCCCTATTCTGGTCCCTACAGGGAAAAACTGAAATACCTGGAGTTTCTTTCGGCCCCGTTAGGTTATCTAACGAGACTCGCGAAGTCCGAAACACCTACTGAACCGTGGATGGTAAATATCTTTTAAATTTGTACATTATACTATGATGTTTTCATAGTATAATGTACAAATTAACACTGTGTTATTGTGTAAAAATGTAAAGGATCCGGGAGGAATTCGATCTCCCACAGGATTGTCCGGGTAAAGAGAGTACCCCTCAAGGCCCGAACATTCTTGCCCAACCGCCCTTATGTCGACTTAGCCGTAACATATGAGAGACCGGAGGGTAATACATCCCCGTTATTATTATTATGCGTGTTGGTCAACGCAATGGGTGTTAATGTTACACAGGATGTCATCCATCGCACCATACGACATCCACAGGAAGAGATGAAGTGGTTTTATTCAAACACATTCGATTACGCAAATTAGACTATGGTCTAATACATAATACATGATTTTTCTTGTTACTTATTATAATTGTAGTAAAATTTCTTTAGGATCGTTGTGATTTCAAAGTCGATAATACGAACGCTATGAAAGTTCTCGGTGCTACAGCTAGATGGCGCTGTAGCCGTTTCTGAATCACGCTAACGATTTTACTTCGTAGCTTGTATAAGAGATTAAGGTTTGGTTTATGCGAAATTAGATTACTGATGCAGTGATCACTTAATAGATTAAAAAAAAACAAATCCTAATAAAATGTAACCATAATTCTTATTATCGTCAAAAGTCTTAATGTTCCGTGAGTGCATAGCTCCAAATAATTTCATTTTATTGTATATCTACCTACACGGAAATTCAGGTTGTAATATCTACCCGGGCGTACCGAATCTAGTACCAATACCATCACCCTACCGGAGTACTGGCCATCAACAAAATAAATAATTTTATTTTTATTAGATGATCCGCAAAACCAAAAAAGGCTTGAGAAGATTCACCGATGGCTGCGTGGGTATTCGTATTCGTGGATACATTTGTATGTACAATATACAATACGAAACGAATGATCGAATCGCGTGACGAAACCTTTTATCGGGTTACGTTTCTGTTTAATTCATTTCGATACGGCACACAAATTATTTCGAATGGGCTACATACCAAAGGGAAAGCTTTAAATTTCAGTAATAAAAATAAAACTTAAGCTTTGTTATAGAACTGAAAATAATAGTATTGTTAGTGCACTTATTAACTTGGACTCTTAATTGGGGCTGAGATTTGAGTATCAGGCACAGACATACCTGACTTTTATTAGTAAAAATTATCGCTTTCATTATTGAGTAAAATCGTGAGTAAACGAGCCTTAGATCTTAAGACCTTCTTAAGAGTTTGTGAATTCTACCAACCAGAACGTTTTCATGGTGTAGTGTACCCTAAGCCCTTACCACTCTAAGACACGAAGAGTATGGATTGACGATGAATATATATTATGGTCCAATCATAGGTATATACGGATTTTTATTATTCTAATTTAATATCAAAGAACGTAACCAATTTTACCAAGAATATATGCATTGAAAACGTCGATTTTGCTGTTTTGTTTAAATCGACCCCTAAGGAGTTACAACACTTAATATTCCACCTATCAAAAGGTGATTAAAGACCCCGGCGAATAATTTAATTATAATTATACGACAACTGTACATCGTATTGTATGTTTATTTTTTTAACATCGAAAAGTGTCGAATATTTGCGCATTTCATACAACTGCTAAGAAAATAACAGTTTAGTATCTTTTTCTCTTTCATTTGCCAATTGATTACATTTTTTTATATACTCAAATACACTCAGATTAAGTGTTGTCATGTTATATTATAAATTAATTATCACTTTTTTACGGCGAAGGAAATAATCGTCAGGAAATCTATACACCTGAGAGTTCTTTAAAAAAAATCGTCCTTAAAGATGAGTAAAGTCTACCAATTCATACTCAGCCAGCGCTATAGACTACAGCTTACGTCTCTCTATCTGCTAGAATTTACGACACTAATGGGTTGACAGTGTTATAGTACGATCAAATGACCACTAAGTTAATAAAAAGTACTTAAAATGTTAACGATAATTACAACAAAAGCAATTATTATTGCAAATAACTCATTATACATTTGCGTATATAGTGAATCGGTTACCGCCGAGGTCAACAAGTGACTTCTAATGCCCTGTAGTTACCTTTGGAATAATGCTTAAATATTTGCATATAAAACATACCTACATATACCCAAGTATGGTATCTATAATAAATACCTATTAAAATTAGCACAACATTATAATATGAGTAGGTTACGTATGGACACAATCTTACTGATATCTAAATATACGAGTATAACTCAAAAAATGTGACTGACTGACTGACTGACATAGTGATCTATCAATGCACAGCCCAAACCACTGGACGGGTCGGGCTGAAATTTGGCATGCAGGTAAATGTTTATAGATAGGCATCCGCTAAGAAAGCATTTTAATAAATTCTACCCCCAAGGGGATAAAATAGGGCATGAAAGTTTGTATGAAACTTTATCAATTTTAATACTTCTTAACGTGAGCGAAGCCGCGGGCAAAACCTAGTTATTATATAAATGCCAAAGTTAGTGAGAATGTATCTGTTTTTTACTCTTTCACTCAAAAACTACTGTACGTACTTCGCTGAAATATTACGAACAGTTTATACTTTTATCATTATTTCTAATTAAATGATTGATTGTTTTAATGCGATTTTACTCAAAAAACAATAAAGATTTCATGTAAATCGAATGTAGTCAAATTTTTCCCACTTAAGCTTTCAACTACCATACTGAATAGTAAAATTGATAATTAATATTATTTACATCAAAAATGCGAAAGTTAATTTACAAGTATATTTTCTAAAGCTCTACTAAGGCGTATTACTTACAAGAACTGGAATTGAGTAAAAAGAAAGTATACAACGCGTATACACATAGTGTAGTAAAATATACGCAACACAAGTAAATTTGTAAATCGTTCACAATTCCATTTTCTAGCACTTAAATTATCCGACTCTACGTCGATGTAGAGTCTTGACTGCACGTTACAGTTTCTAGTTATGCAAATGTTCTCCCTGTTCTTGTGTTTTACAACAGGTACAGTTAAGCGTTGAAATGTGGCGTTTGAAATAGGTCAACATGGAATAAATTGCAAGAGATTTTCTTTGTTATGTATCTACGTTGCTTTATGACACGAATACTCTACTTTCTAGGTTTTCTTGACAAGGGCAAAGTTTAATGCTCTTGGAAAGAATATATCACATGCAAGTAGAATGTTATCATATGTAGTAAAACTTCTAATGTATACATTCTTTTTGTTTTACATATACACTTTGCTTCAAAAGCTGTAGCTTACTTATGTATAGTTACGTCTTTTCAGTATTATTCGTATTGCTATTTTTTAATATATATTTATGTTAAACAACTAGTCTAATTAGCAAATTGTCTTATAGAAAAATGTCCAATAATCGAAAAGTATATTGGTACAAAAAACTACATTAATTATAATTGAATAAAATAATTATTAAAAAAACAGAATTCGCATCGTATAAATCTTGTATAACATTTTAACGCTGTTCCGTCGCCCTATTTATATTCGATGTAGTCATGTCAGTTAATATTAAAAAAGAGATAAGTATCTCATGGGTTTTAACGCATATATCTTTTTTTATCAATTTATTATCTCGCAACGGCACACAATATAAATAAAATGACGGGCCTGCCAAAAAAATTATACTTGCGTCGAAATATTTGACGTGCCACGTAAAAATTAACTTGCAAGCACCTTCTATATGTTTTCAAAATTATTGGTTTAATGCTTTATTAAATCATGTCACGTGACAAATTCGAAATCAGGTGTTAGAAAATCGTGGCACTGGTACAGCGAGGAAGAAAACGAGACCGGTATGACAAGATATCCGTGTTTACCTTTTGGAGTCTAAAGAACATACGTAGACCTTGAATCAAATAGGTATTTGTAGAAAAAGTGTCAACTCCCAAGTCGTTGGACAGGTTTTCTCACGAAAGCCTTAATAATTAATGTTGCATCCTTACTACGGCTTGTTAATTAAGCAGTTTTTAAATGCGTAAATTCATAAACACGAGATTCGCTTCAGTGAACTAAAACATACTGCACTGTTCAATTAACATTTTACCAAAGATACATATGAATTTTATTATAAGGATTTTTTGTCAGATTTTTTTTTCGAATCTTGATATTATACCGTCTCAAACAAAAAAAATGTAATAAAAATATTTTCACGTCAACGCCTGTTAATATTTATAGGAAATGCTCTACATACGATTATGTTGGATTTTCTATAATATATTACTGTAATTTGTTACGGTTTTTTTTATTGAAACGAATTAATTCTTTAAGTTTATATTTATGTACACTTTTGTTTCTTGTTTCTATGCGGGGAATGGTATTATCAAGTTACATTGGATTGATTAGAGCATCATAGAACAGCGATTTGATTGATACGAACTCTGTCTCGAATCTTCTCGACAACTCTTATGCAATTTCTTGTGCGATCATACATACGTATCATGGGGCATTACAAGCATAGTAGTAAAATTGATAAGATTTTTAAACAAAAACCGAAGCAGCCGATAGTTTTTTTTTTGCTTTAATATTGGTATATTTAATTAAACGCTTTTTATGTTGTTTCGTCAACATTAAAATATTGTGATATGTATATATTTTGGATTGATTTGTTTACTAGCCTTCATTTGATATCCATATCATGATAATGGTGGTCCCACATTTTTTCTATATTTACAGGCGCCATTTTCAAAAATGTATAGCCTATGCCAATTTGCAAACTAAAACGTTTTCAGTAAGATACATATGCCTTTTGAGCTGTAGCGCGTGTTAAAGAAATGGACGTACATACATACAAACACACATATACATATATACATTTCAAAAACATTACCCTCTTTCTAACGCAGTCGGATATGCAATGTATTTTTATGGCCGACTACATTCACATTTAGTACAATTCGTGATATTTCAGTTTAACGAAAAGGTTGTTTAGCAAGTAAGATCCCACTTAGCATTGTCTATATAATTTGTTCAACTGTAACTGTACAGTCAGCACCTAAAGTCGATGTTCATATCGCGATCTCAAACATCCCTATACAGCGTAGTTACAAAAGTCACAAGCAGTTATTAATAAATTAATATAAAAAGTCTTTAAAAAAAAAGCTTTTTTTCTGTACTGTATTGAATTCTACAAATTAAGCTTTTTCACTTGATACCCATATTAGGTGAGTTGGACAAAAGTATGTATTCCGCCATTTTGTTGCGGTGGCCATTTTGAAATTACAACAATATTGATTACATACAATTGCATTGTCATCAGAACTTAATGTGTGTTCTAAATTTCAGCGCAATCGGACACTGAGAAGTGGGTTAAATTCAGCTTGCAAGTTTTGACCCAAACATACGTACAAACATTGCAAGTTAAATAAAAGCTTTTAATTAAAAAGAAGTCTTCTCAGTGGTTGAATGTTCGAAACTCGACTGGTTTCACTAAATTAAAAAAAAATCTTATTATTTTTAAGGTTTCACGTTTGTTGTATAAGTTCCCATAAACGTAAAATATAAACTGAACAATGTTTTAGTTTATCACTGAAGCGAATCTCGGCTTTATGCATTTACGTAAACACTTAAAAACTGCTTAATTAACAACCCGTTGTGAGTCTATAGGGCAAAAATCACGTTTGTTTTTTGCCGTGTTTTATTGGCCACTTAGATTTTACTCATTGATATCACTTATGTTTTTATATTGCAAAATTACGCTGAAAAAAAATGTTGCCGTTTTTTATAGATAATGGTACGGAACCCTTCGAGCTCGAGTCCGATTCGCACTTGGGCGATTTTATTCATTGATATCACTTATGATTTCTTAACAAAATAAACAAAAGTAAAACGTTGTTAACTATATCTTATAGAACAAATAACAGCCTTTAAATATTATGATATGTGGAGCCTAATGCCAAGTTTTTTAGACTACTATTAGTTCTGTTGCGCAAATTACGTTTCAATATGCGTTTTGGTAGTTTGCATCTGTTTATTTACTTTAGCTGCTGACTGTACGAGAACCTAACGTGCAGAATACGAGTGCTAAAGTGCAAAGTAAAAAATAGTGCGTGTAAAATTCCAAAATTCCGATATTACTGAGTTCATGTTAATTTTGACAAGACGATGACATGCAGAATATACGTTACTTGTAATACAAATGTGCCATCGTATCCAGGTTCAATCCCCGATTAAGCAAATATGTAGATATTGTTAAAGTAGCTAATAAGATGTAGTACCTATAATTGAACAAGTCGGTAGTATTTTTTGATATTTTTATTAACCCATTTGAGCTGTAAATCATGCCAAAATATTGTCACACATTCGAAAACATTACCTTACTTCTGACGCCGTCTGGTAGGTAAAGGGCGAAAATTTACGAACAACAGATTTTTACTAAATTTGCGGTTCCTTTAGTACGTAACCATTGTTTTATCTTCATAAAGTATATATTATATCTATATCTAATAATAAAAAAATGATAATGTTATAAAGCGGAAGGGTTTATTGTTAGTTGAACATGCTAATCTTTGGAAGTATTAGACCGATATGAATAAAGCTTAATACGCTTTCTACACTCATAGACTCACACTAGGATTTTCTCCTGTGTCGTGGGTGCCATGGACACACAAAGACGAATACATAAACATAAACCCAGAACAGTAATCTGAACTCATCATTCATATTTCTGTCTGGCCGGAGATCGAATCCGGGATCCGCTGCGAGTCAGACCGGTATGGTGACTGCTCTGCCACGTGGGTGGTCAAACTTTATATAGTATATGTAGACTTTTGATAGAAGCATCACAGTTACACCTATTTTTGCCTAATAACAGCCGTGTTATGTACTACTGTGTTCGGTCTGAAGGGAAATGTACTTATCCAAGGCGTTCTAACTTAGTTTTAAAGTATAGTAATGTATCTGTCGACCCTGTAGTTCTGGCTTCCCCTACCTGTCGTAAGAGGCGACTAAAAGAAGACTTCCGGGCAGTGGCGTAGTGAGGGGGCGGCGGAGGGGGGTCCGCCCCGGGCGGCACATTTAGAGGGGCGGCGAAAACAGATTTGGGGGCGGCAAAAACAGATTTGGCAACCTTGTTTTGTCATCAAGTTAGATATTGTCGTTTTCTTTTTGTTTTTTTGGTCGTCAACTTTGATATTGTCGTTTTTTGTTTTGTTTTGGTCGTCTAAATTTGTATAATGTGTGGCGAGTTCAATTTCCGCCCCGGGCGGCGTAAGCCCACGTTATTCCACTGCTTCCGGGGTTGCGGGCGGCAAGAGTAGGAGCTCAAACCGTCCAGCTAGGCGACATCGGGGAGGACAGCGATATGTGTGGTTGCATATTGTAGTAAACACCAGACGATGCGGTGGGCTCAGCCGCTCACCTGGGTGGAGCCGGATGGGGTGCCGCGTTCAGAGGACTCCAGTGGCAATTATCGTTCAATTATAGTGTAGTATCGTACATCGTACGTTACTATGAAATTATCGTAAATATACGATAATGATCCGAACACTGTTACCACCAAATAAGAGGTTTTTTTATAATGACATTCCAACATACATTTGTACCTTATTTAGCAAATAAAGATTTTGATTTGATTTGACCACCACACTGAACCACAGAGGCTTCTACTTTTCAGGAATATGATACACGATATGATAAAAGCTTTATCAGATGATACCTTGGACTCGTCGACTCTATTGCCATTTGGTGCTGACGAGGTCTCCCATCATGATCATCATGTGAGTACCATATGTACTTATTTTTTTTTTGAGCCCAGAACCTTGGTAAAGGAACGGAGCAGCCCTCTTACGGAAGGGCGGTGGTGAATGCTATTACGCATACCAATGCGGCCGCCCGCATTGGTTATGTGGGACTCACTTGACTAAGAAGCATACCCACTAAACACCACCAAGGGGAGGTTGGGTTTGGCCTTAGGCCTCTAAGACTTCATCGGAAAGACCCCGACGGGCTGGACACGAGGCATATACTTATGTACAAAATTGATTTAGGTACTTTCCTGGTTTGGAAGTACCAATGCCTACTTCGGCCTAATGAAAACAGTGTTAAGTTTGTAATATTGAAAATAATGTTGGGTGCATGTGTGTATTTGTGTGAGTGCACGTGGTTTTTTTAAGTGTTATTTACTAAAAAACGTAAAAAGACGTCTCGAAAGATATCCGAAATTAACCAAACCTTACAAAAAAAAAACTATTTCGGATATCCGTTAGATTCCGTACAGTTACAGAGCTCTGTAAAATCCCTGAATTATTAAAAATTTACAGAATTATGCTTATTTAATTTAATACAGGCTTATTTAATGTTTCAGGTGACCCATGAAACGACGGTAGAGCCTCCTTCAGCGGACTACGCAACTGCTTTGCCAGACACGTTTAGACATTATAAGCCACAAAATATATTTTAACACTTATTTTGAGTTTCATTTGAGCCCGCGTGGCGGTCACTATACCGGTCTGACACGCAGTGGGTCCTGGGTTTGATTCCCGGCCAGACAGAATTGAGAATGATGAGTTTAGATTTCTGTTCTGGGTCTGGGTATTTATTTATTCATCTTTGTGTGTGTCTATGGCACCTACGACACAGGAGTCTATAATTAGGCAGGCTAAAGCCCAGGGCGGCAAATATTATGAGGTGGCAAATATTATAACATGTCCATGTCTATGTTTATGTTGTAATATTTGCCGCCCTGGGCTTTAGGCTTCCTAGATTTAGTTACTACTGTTCGCGCTACGTTTGCCGCTGTCGACGTGACGCCATTCATGTAGTAGCGTCAGAAAAAAAACTAGTTTGAAAAATATATATTTATTTGTTGTTACAGATCAGAGAGATTTTTGTAAAAAAATCAATGCAATTAAATACCTTTATTCACATATTACGGTATTACGAATGAACATTTTTTTTTCATTTTACAGAAACGTCATAATCTTTAAAACCATATAACGATAATCACTTTGTAACGTCTCTTCTTTACCCATAGCTCTAATACGGAATATAAAACAAACAAATATCGCGAAAACTGAGCAATATTAAGTTGCAGCATAAGTAATAAATTCACGCGTTTACGGCGATTACGTTGCCTTCGATACTTTTAGCACATTTTCAGGCGACTGAGAGGTGCGGTGAGGGGGGAGCCGAATTTGATCGGCAAACTTAGCGCGCACAGGTAGTACGACAAGTTCGCTTACCGGCGTCGATATCTATCCACTAGACTTTCAAGATCTACTGCTGGACAGGCTTTCCCTAATGGAACCTCCATTTATTAGGTGGACTTGCTCGTTTGCTACTTCATCTGATAAATATATTCCTTTCTTTCGCAGCCAACAAGAACTGTTCTCAGTGCTGAAGGCCTACTCCGTGCTGAACCCGAAGGTCGGCTACTTCCAAGCGCAGGCGCCGGTGGCCGCCTTCCTGCTGATGCACATGCCCTCCGTGCAGGCCTTCTGGTGCCTGGTCAGCATCAGCGACAAGTACCTCAGCGGGTACTACAACCCTGGCTTGGAGGTAAGTGCGCTCATTTTAGTTCAATTTAGATTATGTAGTAGGTATGTTTAGTTTTTATTACAGAGAAAGTAATACTGAAACTGATTATATATTTTTTTAAATTAGAAAACTAGAAATAGTTTTCTAGTTTTCTAGTTTAAAAAATATATGAATAAACTGAAAAGATTAAATAATGACACTTCTATATTTAATCATTTCATTATATACTAAAGTGCCATTTTTTTTTTGGCAGGGTATTTTGTAACTTTAATTGATGATTTCTATAGGTAAGTTAGCGTTAGAGCAAATGATAGTGCTCAGTTGGATAAAAAAGTGTGTGTAACTGTGTACTTATGTACACGCGTTGTAAGTTATACTCCTTTGCTTTACTTTAATTTATTAAATAATATTTATATGATGACCGAATATGATATGTTATAATTTAGTATGTAGTATTTAATATTAAAACAGTTTAAAAATTAATAAATCTTGCGCTTTAAAGTCGTAACCTTTATCGGCTCATTAAAACCTGAAGCTAATATGTTTAGCAGTTAGAAGTCTGTCTGACCGGAGGGTCGAACTCGCACTATACGAGTAAATAATAAACGGAATAAAATTGATATCAATGTACAAACATTGTTCAATACTTGAAACCGTAAAAACAGGAAAACAAAAACATTTATCATATGTATTAATACGCAATCACATTCAAAGATACATTTATGCGCGGTGTCCTCATGTATCCACAATAATGTCTAAAAAATCGGCTAAGTGCGAGTCGGACTTGCGCAAGAAGGGTTCCGTATGTTTCGGCTGTTTTTTGGCCGAAACTGGCTGAAACCGAAACCGAACGTTCAATCGGTTAGTAGTTTTAGTTACATGTACCTTTTCACTTTCGAATAGTATAGTCGGTATATACTATTTATATATTATTATATACAAAT